>JARYGA010046841.1:0-49131 GCA_030545235.1 Helianthus tuberosus | reverse complement strand
GGAATGCGAAACACCCCCCCCCCCCCGCACAGTGAGTAGTGCCTTAGCACGTACCATGAAATGTGAAGAGGTGGACCCTGTCGGTAGAGCTCTGTGGTTCTTGATAGATGTACCCGGTGAGGAGAAGATTTTACGAATCCATCTTCTTAGTGGAGGATTGTTATCTGTTCTAACGCGTCAGAGCGGCGCAACGGTTAGCGTTATTTCAACAACGAAAGCCAGAAGTGTCTACGAAAGGATTACCCCGCTATGATAGCCCTCGTTACCGATGTTAAGACTAGGGAAAAGAGGATCGAGGATCCACCAATTGTTCGTGATTTCTCCCTAAGTGCTACCAGAAGAACTAACAGGTTTACCCTCACACCGTTAGGTGGAATATCAGATCGGTATCATGTCAGGAGTAGCCCTTATTACTAGTGGCTAGTGAATGAACTATCATCAGATGGAAGCCCAAGAGGAGAATGTTATCCAAGCAGCATGTCAAACGCAATGCAACCATTACAACTTGTGCACCATAATCATTGAGTTGATCAACACACCAGCAGCTTCAAGGGTCACATAAATCGACCGTATTTGGTGACGATGTTATGAATCATGACCAGGAGAAAGGAACGCCACGGACGGCATCTATATCTTATTTAGAGCCCCAGAAGGGGGGAGCCATTTCGTGTGAAGTCTTGCCAAATATAACATCTGGATTCAAGGGATTTTCGAGAATAGCGCCACTGTAATCTCTTTAGCACAGCAGGGTGCTGTGTTTGTAGGAGACAAAACAGGAGGACTCTCTCCAGCTTTCGAATTCCAACTCTGCAATGCACTAAGCACTGTGTTACCCGAGGGTGGGGTGATTTAGTGGTATACCATGATGGTCTGAATCAGAGTCCCAGTTACACACCGACGCAACACGAGAGAGTAATGATTTACGTGATGGGGGTACAAGGAGGAGCTGCACGACACACAACTGGCGGTGAAAACCGTGGTCTTGGGATTTTAGATGGAGGCATTACTTGGACGGTACTAGATGCGTTTTTTTTTAGACCGATCACAAGGGCCTCCCGCGTACCTTGGCTTCGACATAGCTAAATCACTTAATGACATGGCTAGAGAGAACTTTTGGATGATTACAACTATGAAATTCGAACGCGCATGAGCTTTGCAGCTCGCTATCGACTCTAACTTGCCTAATCCGACTCGCTCTGTTCAAACTGGAGAACTGAAGGAAGAGGATTTTCAAGTTTAATCCATGTGGAGCATGGAGAAACAACCTTTGACAGGTCGGACGATACTCGTTAAACGAATGTGGGTCTCATTATACGGCAACGGTAGGGAACTTGTGTTGAGCAAAGCACACCGGCTTCGACATTCTTGTCGTCTGGGTTTTGATGAGAGGCATTAGGATTTATAAACCTTGTACTGGTAATCGGGCATAAAGGCCCACCTAGCTAGGTATGGGAATGATATTTGACTTATGGGAAAGTCAAGGTGAAGTGCTAGCAACCAGAAACACCTATACAGAAAGCGAAAACAGACTACCATGGATTTGGTCACTAGTCTACTTACAACTCAAAAGGGAAACAATATCACCTAGATGATTGTTGATTGTCTCACGTGACCAGCAAGCTTTTTAGCCACCAAGGAAACGGATAAGTCTTCTACACTCGCAGTCATCTACCTGAAAGAACTGGTTGCTAGGCACGAGGTGCCAACCTCCATTATCTCTGATCGCGACCCACGATTTGCATCTGATTTGTGGCAAGCGATGCACAAATCCTTCGGCTCACGTCTAGACATGAGCACAGCATGTCATCCACGGGCGGATGGGCAGACTGAACGCAACATCCAAACCCCTTGAAGACATGCTTCGGGCATTGTAATCGACTTTGGTAACGGCCGGGAGCGGCACCTACTTTTGGTGGAATTTTTGTATGACAACAGTTACCACATCAGCATCCAGGATGCTCTGTTCGAAGCATTGTGCGGGCAGAAGTGCCGACCACCTCTTTGTGGGTAAAAGTTGGAGACAGCCAAGTCATTGGCCCAGAACTCGTCGTAGACACAACATAGAAGATTGCTCAGATACGACAACAAATGGCGGCAGCTCGTGACCGTCAGAAAAGCTACGCTGATAAGCGTAGGAAACCACTCGAGTTCCAGGTTGGGGATCGAGTGCTACTTAAAGTCTTACCTTGGAAAGGTGTGGTTCATCTCAGTAAACGAGGCAAACTCAACACGCGATGTGTTGGACCTTTCAAAATCACCGAGAGATTTGGCAAGGTGGCCTACAGATTGAAGAAGTATTCCATTGCCGTATTCCATGTGTCGAATCCGAAGAAGTATCTGTCGGATGAAACCCTCATAGTTCCTTTCAAGGAGCTCACCATCGTCAATCAGTTGCGATTTCTCGAAGAATCAGTGGAAATCTTGGACTGGGAGGTGAAGATTCTTAAACGCACCAGGATACCTATTGTTCGAGTTCGTTGGAACTCCCGTCGTGGCCCAGAGTTTATCTGGGAACGAGAAGACCAAGTGAAGCACAAATACCCCAGTTGTTCGAGAACAATGAAACCACTACTGAGGTTGAAGCTACTACGGAATTTCGGGATGAAATTCCAAACCAACGGGGGGATGATGTGACACCCCAGGAAAACCAGGAAACCACGTAACTTGACTAGCTCCCTCAGTAACTACGTGCTAAATTTCGGGACGAAATTTCTTTCAAGACGGGGATGATGTGACAACCTGAACTTTCAAGGTTAGTGACGTGTAATCTTTTGATCCTAACACCGTTAAACATAAAAGTTTGATAACTCGATTACATAACTTAGTGGAATTTGTTGGGCCGCGTATATTTTGGGTTTTTATAATTATACCTTACAAGTAGCACCATATCAGCCCAAAAGGGATCTCTTGAGCCCAAAATATGTTCTTTGGTTGTGTTGATTAACTCGACCCAATGAATAGCCAAGGTAATCAGGTGGATCGGCCCATTGGGTTTAATTGTTACCATTATAAACTCAATTGTAGCACATGTACGAAAGTTTATTATTAATCTCTAAATCACATAGCAAACCCTACTCTCCTCTCTCTAGAGCACGCACGGCAAAGCAGCCCCCCCCCCCCCCCCCCCCCCTCATGAAGTCTTACTTCGGATTCATTATACCTTAACTCTTTTGGTTAGTATAATCTCTTCATGTATTGAATCAAATCTCTTTGTATCGCATGCCTAGTTGTACTGATTCATGACCTTGATTACTGATTATGTTGTATGCTATCACTAATATGTTATTTGTTTACATGATGATCAATGCTTAGAATTGTAGACGATTTATGTATGATTGCGAGGCATGTTACGGGTTCTATATTGATGATATGGTTATGTGTGATCTTGACTAACAGAAGTAATGGTGTGTGTATTAAGAAGACATAAAGTGATGTTATGAATCGTTTAAGTGTAATCGAATTGGTATAACCTGTTGCTTCGAGTTGATGTCTTGACATTACCTGGCCGAGGACATGCTTGTTGATTAGTATTATATATTAGCCTATCTACAAATTGTAATGTTGTTAATTATGAATATATGTGAAAGTTGGGATGTTTCATCCACACAGTAGAATCGATGGATGGTTAGATTATGATCAGATTGACTTGATTTCATGAATTCTTGATAATAATAACTATGATCAAAATTAGTAATATCTTTATTGTTTTATTTATGCCTAGAATGTGCAGCCAAGTGGATAAGAATCACCTTATGATGTGGGCCATTGTGGTCATATGTGAATGTGTATTGTCAGAGAACATGTGATTGACTCTATGTGTGCAATTGTTAAAGTTTCGCATGAGTAATTATATGAGATATAGTCTGCTAAAGTGTTCTCTTTAATCGATGATCATGTTTCTTGTTATAATAGTTCCTATTTGATGACCATGTGCACATTAATCTGATGTAACAAGTGGGTATATATGTAGACATATGAATGATTACCTAATGATATTGTATACCGACATGAGATTCGATGATTATGATGTTCATTATCTGCTAATATGTAACGAATGAGGATGATGAATTAAATATATGGCAAGTTCATATTACATGCTATATGTGTTAAACAGTGGGCTAGGGTGTGGGGAACAACTGGGCCGTATCTGGGTCATAAGCCGGAAGATTGAATGATTTTTAGTGCATGTATTAGTGTATGTATTATTATAATTTGACTGAATGCTATTCTATCGGTCCAATAGGGGATTACACGCCAGTAATCATATGATTCACTTTGAGTTTTATAAATTGATGGCCCATGTGCTAACTGAAAAGGGTAATAAATGAAATGTCAGCCCACTAAACCGATTGTATCATGTTAGTATTTTGACAGCCCACGTGATTGTACCTTGACTGGCCCGATAAATTGTCAGTCCATTAATCAATATAATCGGTCCAATAATAATAACTTGAATGCTCTAACAGTTGCCGGCCATTATTGTGTGTTTAGATAATTAAATAAAGATAATCGGTTAGATTACGATGCATATTTACTTGTCACAATTAGCGGGTGTAAACCAAACCACTTGTGATGTAGAGTGATATGAGCTTGTGTTGTTTTTAGACCCAACTGCTCATTATGATCTACGTAATAATATACGTGTTGTTTATTTGTAGTATTTGTAATAAATGCAAAGGACACATGTTTTATGTTTACATGAAGCTGACTGATATTGATAACCATTATTGAGAACATGAACATGTATTAAAACGGGCGTGAGATTTAACTGCTGGTTATGTGTCCGCTGTTTGTGTAATGTGAATGTGGAATACATGAATTATGTGCATATAATCTGATTACCGTTGGTAACTATGCTAGGATTTGGTTGACCAACTGTAAACGTAAACAAAGTAACTAGTCATACCGAGCAAACCAATGTGAGTTCACACTTTCTACAAGGCATGGGAGTCCCGGTGGTTTGGGAATGGGTTAATAAATTAAAACGAAACCTACATATCCTCCTTGGGTAGGATATGTACGGCCATCCTCCTTGGGTAGGATGCCACTATAAATCATGTGTATTCTCCTTGGGTAGAACTACGTACGTTCGTCCTCCTTGGGTAGGACAACAACCTTACAACTTACTAGACAAAACTCTATCATGAAGTCCCTCACTTTATATCGACTTAATCGCCGAAGCCGATGGCGAGCGGGTCATTAGTTAATAGCGCTATTAGGTTTAACAAACCTCACACCATGTCGTTCGAACGGGCGTGTACTAATGGACTATGGCAAACTGTCAGTGATGATAGACACTGATGTAGGGCACAACTTATATTTCGTTAGTAGTCGATATGGTACGGTCTAGTGGTTCACATGGGGAAGCCCCCCACTGATTATGGTTACGGTTTGGGAAACAAAGGTACTGGTTAACTTGTGGTTTACGAAAAACAACCTATGATTTCAGAACAAACTGGTAAAACTAAACAATCCAACTGTGAACTCGCTCAACTTTGTTGTTGATTCATTGTTACATGCCTTGTAGGCCTTTAGGTGCTTATCATTGGAACTTGCTATCTGGGAAGCTGGAGTGGTCATGGGTCGAGATACATGGAATCGCAACACAAGACTAATGGATTTTACATGTGGTTTATAAACACTTAACGAATGAATTATGCTTCCGCTGTACACTGTAATTTATTTGTAACGTTGTAACACTTAATGTTAATAAATGAAAGTTTTAATTAAATATACCTATGAGTTCAATATGATTGGTGGCTAAATCCTAGTACGTCACACACCTCGCGGGGGTTTCCGCTTGTGGTATTTTGGGGGTGTGACAGACCATGAAACACTTTTCGCATCAAGCTAAATTTCGAGCTTCAAAGCCACTCGAACTTGTACATGGTGATATATGTGGTCCTATTACACCGTGTACGGTACACCGGTAAAAGATAATTTTTCTTTCAATTAGATGATTATTCGAGATACATGTTGTGTTACTTGCTTGAAGCAAATTATCAAACTTTTGAGGTCTTTCGAAAGTACAAGGGCTAGGTTAAGCATGATTCTAGGTACAAGCTTGGTACGTTCAAAACTAATCTTGGGGGTGAATACAAATGACAACTCACGACCCCGTATTCTCCCCGAAAAATGGGGTTGTGGAACGATGAAAACCGAACGGTGATTAGTAGTGTAAGGAGTATGTTGAAAGCTACAGAAGTTCCACAACGGTTTTGAGTGGGAAGATGTGAGACATGCAATTTATATACTGAACCGAGTTCCAAGTGCAATGAGAACTTTCACACAATGCATGAAGCGTTCATGAAAATTACACCAATCGTAGAGCATTTATGGGTTTTTGGGTTTATTGGTTATGCAGTCGCCACCCTGATAAACCTAAAAAATTTAGATGATCATGGACATCCAATGGCTTATTTTGGATCTTAACTAGGTTTAAGGGGTGACCATATGTTTGACCTAACGAGTGAGAAAATTTGCATTAGCAGGAGTGTGGAATTCACATACATAAAAGGTTAGGATTGGAATGTTCCTAAGTCTGAAACAGGAAAGTTTCTTATTGACACGGTGCTTAAAATCGAAACGAAAGAGTACTAGCCACAGTTGTCCGCTGGAGCAACCGTCAAACTTGCCGGCATCAGCCAACAACACAACGACAACACCAATGCAGTAGCAAGTTGTTGTCGTCTCAAAATAGTTCAAACCATTGAAGGTCATTGGGGAGCTTGGCTCACTAGCAACACCTTTGTTTTGTCGGTCAGGAGGATCTCACTTAATTCTGGTTAAATAGAATGATTATGTGATTCAGGATGTGTGGATTGAAGGCAAATCAATGAAAATGAAGCTTTATTGTGAGGATGGTGTGTATCGAAACTGAAACTAAATCGATGAAAACGAATATTTATTATTATTATTATTTGAAGCCGAACCAATAGATTAATTAGAAGCTAAGGATAGTGTATTCCTGAGAAAGGTTATGGATGTTGAAATAGAGTCGATCGAGAAGAACTATACTTAGACGATAACAGATCTTCAAAGGAGTTGATGTGTGCGAATGTGTACGTTATTTTAGACCAAATTTCCAAATACATAATTACCTAACAACTATACACTTTGGAAAATGTAATGGTTGTGAAATAGTATAGCAAGCAAGACCGAGTATCGAACCTAGGGACTAGATGTGGCAAACTCCAAAACTAAACCTAAACAATTAACAAGCTAAAATTAATTTGGATTTTTGATTGTTTATTTTAATTAACAAATAACCTAAATAAACTAATAAGAACTAAGACGAAGATGAGAGCCATTAGAAAGCCACAGTATAATCAATGATGATGAACAAACCACCTAGACAAGAAACCCTAACCGTTTGCAAGACTTCTCCGGTTGACAATTTCCAAGTTTTTTTCTAAATCTAGACCAAGTACTATCTCGTTAGAGAGGACAAATCCTATAGATGTTAGACAAGATTAGTGTGACCCACACGCAAAAGCCTAAGAACCCATCTATGACGCGCAATCAGATAATGAATGAAGTGGTAGATTCAAATGACTCGACCTATGGATGCCGAATCACACAACTAGAGACATTAAAAGGTAACACACTTTAACAACTTTTAATTGTGAAGCTAGTTTTAAATTGATAAACCGAAAACTTAGAATCACCTAGACGTGAATAAATAGAAAGACCTCAAGCTATTGAGTGTCTAAAACTACCAAACAACGACTAAACAAACCCTAGTTATCCCAATATCATCTCTCTATTCAATGGGATTGGATGCACACTTATGTTTATTGATTTTCACTGATTAATTACCTATATTAACTCTAATAATAGGATTAAAGTGATGATTCATTGGATTAACGAACTAACTAATGATTTTAACGTGATTAAGGTGAATTTCTTTTTTACAAACATATCAATAATGAAAACCAATCAACTAACATCAGAAAACAGTAGCATACATGATCATAATCAGCAACAGTCAAATCTATTTAAATTTAACTCATAAACAAAGATAAAAGTAAAACAAAACAAGTCAAAACATATCAATTAGTTCATCAAACCTAGGTGGCTATATAAAACTAGCCACTAAACCTGATTATAGAAGTAAAACCCAGTTCAAAGATACCAAATATCATGTTCAAAATTAAAAAAATAAAAACTGCAATCCTTAAAGGTTGCAATTTTGCATGTTTCTTTCCCACTGTTTAAATTTATAATGTCATTATCTTGGAATGTCTTAATTGGCGAGTCATGTGGCAATTTTTTGGAATCTGCCCTTTCCAATCCGGAATCAATGATTTTTCTTTGATTCCTAAAATATCACACTTGAACTGTTCGATGAATATAACTTGAAATCAGAGAAAAAATGTATAAAAAATCCATACACCAAGCAAGAATTAAGACAAGGGATGTGTTAAATTAAAACAACGAATATTTTTCTAGGTCTTTCAAGTTTATTTTCTTGTTCAAAAATGGAAAAATCATATACTACTTATTTTGTTCAATTCCAAATCTCAAAAAAAAATATATATTTTCCCTGTTGAGCAATATATTCAAAGGTATAGTAATAAGAATAGTAGACTTAAAAGTTTTACATCTCAGAATAAAATTAATGAGGATGATGGTCGAAGCACTACCAGTCACATGTTTTATTTCGGTTCTCATCCTTTTACTTGGTGTTCTGATAAACAAAGCATTGTTTCGTTATCCTCTTGCCAAGGTGGATACATGGCAGCAAGCTTGGCTGCACGTCAAGCAATTTGGCTAACGGAAATTATTAGTGAGATTGCGGGTAAAACTTATCAAAAGGTTTTTTTGAAGGTTGATAATACTTTCGCAATTGCTCTCATGAAAAATCATATGTTTCATGGTTGAACGAAACACATCAAGACACGGTATCATTATATTCAGGAATGCATTGCACGAGAGGAAATCACCATTGAGCATATTAGTGGGAAGGAGCAACGACCCGACATTCTTACTAAAGCACTCATAAGACTAAAGTTGAAAGAAATGTGAGACTTGCTTGGTATTGAAAACCTCCTCATTCCGAGTGGGGAATTAGGGGGCGAATGTTAGCTAATGTGGCCTAATTCCCACTTGGTCACAAGCCCATTTGATTCTGAAGTGGGCGGATCCACGAGCCTATATGCCATAGGGAAAGGGTTAATAGGGAAACTAATCTATGTTAAGTTAGTTTCCTAATTAATTTCTAAGGCCACACGGGGTGGTCCGTTATACCACCCCGATCACGCGTTAAAAACGAACGGAACACCGCCGCCGGCACCAAATCAACGCGTTATTTTTTGAACGCGTTAAACATATCACGCGTTGAATTTGAAATTGGACCGTTGATTTATGACCGTTTGTTAATTTTTTTTTACCGTTTGAACCTTTTTTTTATATAAATCCTCACTACAGAAACAGTTTAAAAAAAACAGAAAACAGTTTTAAAAAAAAAACAAAAACAGAAACAGTTTTTAAAAAAAAAAACAGAAAAAAGTTTTTTTTTTTTTTATAAAAAACAGAAAACAGTTAATTTTTTTAAAAACAGAATTTAAAAGAAAAACATAACCTTTTATATTTTTTGTAGAACCGAAACCCACAAAGTGGATCGAGCGAGGCGACAATCATGCGACAAGCCACCGAAATGTATTGCGATGTTTACAACAAGAGGGGTTTTCCACACGTGGCGGCATGGGAAGTTGCGAGAAATCACCCGAAGTGGGTCCCCGTTGAGTTGGTTGACATGCGTGGTCCTACGGCTCCAAAAAAACGAGGAGGTTCAAAAAGATCAAAAACATCCGATTCGGGGAACTACACGACTTCCGCGTCGGATAACTTGCCCCAAATGAACTTAAACGACGACCCCCTTGACGAACCCGATCAACCCGTTATCGAGCCAGTTGAAGAAGTTACACCTACAAGGCCACGACGCAGGAGAGGTGGTGAATCGTCAAGCAAAGGGAAGGAAGCAGTGGCGGAGTCGATCTTCAGAATCGAAGAGGAGAAAATGACCCAATTCAAGAAGGCCGAACAAAGAAAAGAAACAATTATGTCCCTAAAAGTTGAACGCGAGCAGGCGTACAAGGATCACTTGAAGACGATTGAAAGACAAAATGATTTAAAAATCTTGTGTGAAAAGCACAACCATCTCGACGAACCGTTTAAGTTAATTGTCATTCAACAAAAGCGCGAGATTTGCGCAAAGTGGGGTTGGGAGATGCCACCCGTTTAGTTTTTTTTTTTTTTTTTTTCCAATGTTAGTTGTTTTTTTTATTTTGCTATGTAATTTATTTTTTAAGTTTAATGAAATTTTTAATTTTAGTGTTTTATTGTTAATTTCTAATTTTAAAATGAAAATTAAAAAAAAAATGGGAGTGATAGAATTCCATCACTAGGGATACCACCCCGCCTACATTTCTATCACTAGTGATAGAATATTGGGTGATGACATGGCATGATTTGATTGGATAGTGGGAGTGATAGAAACTATCACTAGTGAACCACCCCTCCTCCCCTAATTGGTTTATTATACTGGCTTTGTTTGGAAGTTAAACCGAATTTTAAGTAATTTTCTTGCTGATAATAATATTTTTTTTTGAACGTCCAACATAAGAATCGCCGGGTACTCCGTACGCGGCACCCATTGGCCGAAAGGTAGCCCGCGGCAGCCCAACCTGCACGCACGGAGCCCCTAGCCCACCATGCCACCAGTTCCGGGGAAAACCCGACCCTACACCCGCCCGAAGGCACGACAATGCAAAGCCGGTAAAACCCGGGTGGATCAGGAATCGAACTCGAGACCTTTCGGTTAGGAGTCTTCCCTCATTTCCATAACCACTGAGCTATAAGCCCAGGGTTTGCTGATAATAATATTGGATTTGGAATTCAAATCGTGAGTAAGAAAATGTACTAAAATCTAGACATATAACATCACTGAATTAAATTAGTTCGCTAGTCAAACAAAATATAAATGAGAAGAAAATGAACCTTTAGCGTAGAAATCTTCAAATGTCATTATCCTGGAAAGACTTAATGGACAAGGCATATAATACTGCTGCTTCTTGGAATCTTCGGGTATATTTGAATTAGATGTGCAAACGACTTGAGCTGTTTAAGATTGACTTGAAAAAAAGCTTGAAACGAGCCGAGCCTTATCGAACCGAACCGAGCTTGAGCCTAAACAAAGCTCGTTTATTTATTGAGCCAGAGCTCGAGCCTGACATGTGTAACTCGTCATGCTCGTCGAGCCGAGCTTTAGCGTAATATTGTTTTTAATCAATATTTTATAACATTTACTCATTATTAAAAGTTATTTTGTAAATGAGTCGACCTGAACTTATCTAAATTTGTTTACGAGCCAAGTCTGAACCTAAAAAATACCTCGTTTAGTAAACAGGTCAGACCTCAAGTTTCTCCTATCGAGCTTGCGAGTCTAAACATGTCTATTATTTATATTTTTTGTTAAGATATTAAAAAAAAGAAAATAAACAAGCTAACTCGAGCTTGAGAAACTACCAACATGTCGAGCTCGAACTTTGAAAATAAACATCGAACGAGGCCGAGCATTTGCACCCCTAGTTCCAATCTCGAATCAAAATATTTTCGTTAGTTCTTCAAACATCACATTTGTTGACGATTTATTTCTTGTTTGAGATAACTTGAAACCAAACAAAAATAAGATAAATTAATATATATCTGATGAAACAATGGTTAACCTGGTGGGTTAACTCACTGATCTCGTCAGGAGGGTTAATCCCTTCTTTCCGATGATCACTTGGCTGGATCGTCTGGTGGTGGGTTTCCTGCACAAGGAGACAAACCGTGACTCGTAACAAGGAGGATGGGGTGGGGGGTGCTCCTTGTTACCATTCTCCGGCGTGAGAATCAGTAATTTGCTTGGGAAGCAAAGTGTGATAGTAGTAGTAGTGAGAGAGTTGAGAAGTGATACCTCAAACCTGGTTTGGGGTCGGTATTTATAGCCGAGGAGTGAAGGAGGGTGGTTGAGTAGCCAGTCTGACATCGTACAACTGCTTGCAGGTGTGTCAGACCTGTCGGTTGCGGAGGTGATGCCACGTCCTGCTGTGATGTCAAACTGTTGTACACATGTAGGCCAGTGGGTGACTGCTCCCAGTGCCACTTGTACTGTGGTGTCAGACCCACTTGCCTTGTAGGCAGGATGCGATGCCGGCCGCATCGCTGCTTGCGGTTACTGATGTTGTTCCCGCGTTCTTTGTTCTATCCATGATGCATGCGGGATGCGGTATCATGCTGCATCGCCGCCTGGTGACTGTTACTGTTGTCCAGATCCCTTGTCGTGACGAAAATGTTCATAGGATGCGGTGCCAGGCCGCCTCGCTACGCGTAACATTTGTTTTCGTCCTTAAGGTAAGTCTTCTCATCAATGGACAGATTGGGCCGCTGTTTTCGCGTCTATCCGCACGGACACAGGTAAGTTCCTGCTGGTGGAGGTTTTTTATAAGGGTAATGGTCACTCGCGGTCTTGCTGACGCGAGATCTGGGACCATACCCCTTCAAGTCCCCCCAGTCTAGTGTTCCTTCCTTATGCAAGTTGCATGTGGGAGGGATACTGGACTATGGTATCTTAGAAGGTAAAATATGGGCCATTTGGATGGCTCCTTCTTCAAGTTGTTGATCGTTCGGTTGTCAGTCCGTTTGGTCGGTAGGCCTTTCGAGTGGATTGTTTCTTCCTTTGAGAAGGATGTCCGGTGAGCAAGTTCCGTCTGATGCGGAATTCTCAGCCAAGGACTTGACTCTTGGTCTACCTTTTTCTAATGTCATCAGCCACCTGTTGGTGTTTCGAACCAACCTTTGAAACGGTGACTGAAGGTGTTAGCAGGGTTCGAACCAACCTTTGAGATCGTGACGGAAGATGTCCGTCTCTGTCACTCTAGTTGTAACCTCTGTGTCAGCTAGTGCAAAGTTTTAAGTACTTTGCTCAAGCTCTATGTTCAGCAACTAGACATGCAACGATGATCCCTGTTTTGTGGGGTGTTCGTGTTCTCCAGTTAAGCTTTCTAGTAACCGCACGTCCTCTGCGGTTTATCTCTCAAGTAACCGCACGTCCTCTGAGGTTTAGCTCTCTAGTAACCGCACGTCCTTTGCGGTTACCTCGTTGCTGCACCTTGTTGGCCATGTTTGTTTGAGAAACGTGGGGTAGTTGCGTCATTGTTGGCCGTCACTACAAGAAAAACACGTATCAGGGACTGAAAAATCAGTCTTTGTTGCATCAAAATCACTCTCTAATGGTTATCGGGGACTGATTTGCCAGTCCCCAACCTGTCCCGGATACCTAGTACTAGATAGTGGTTTTAGTAACTAAAAATCAGTCCCCATTGTATGGCACTAATAGAGACTAACAATCAGTCTCCGATACTTATTAATTCAGTCCTAAATTTGTCCCTCGATACCACTTCATTTCAGTCCCCAATATGTTTCTTCAATGACTGCAAACCAGTCTCTATTACTGTGATATTTCAGTCCCTGACGCATTTGTTTAAGTACTGAAAATCAGTTCTCTTAACCATGTATATTTGTCTCTAATACGTTTCATTAGGTTCGTAATTTCATGCAATTCAGTTTCTAATAAGATGTTTCCGAGACTGGAAATTAATCTTTGATACCACGTCAAGTCCTTAATACGTTTCTTTTAGAGACTAAAATATAATCTCAAATACCATATCATTTAGTCCCAAATACACTACCGTTACAAAAACGACCATTTATAACCAAATTTAAAAAAAAAAAAAAATCTAGTTCTTTATCTAGAAATATATGTACAAATAGGAATTAAACTAAAAATCACTATGTTGTAATAATTATCCAAATATAATAACTTCATTTGATTCACTGTATTACAATAACTTTCCTATGTATACTCAACAGAAATGAAACTAGTCATAAAAAAGTAAAAAATTGAGATCCGAGATCAAACTTCCATGAGATGTTGAGTAGAGAATCCCATTGAACTACATTTGAATCTTGTTCATTTCCATGCATCTTGATATTAATGTTTAAATTTCCATCATGGCACCTGAAACAAATATGAATAAACTACTTATCTGTTAAAAAAATAAAAACCGTTAATTTAGTGACAAATATTTCATGATCAAAACTGCCACATCTATAAAACATGTATCAAGATTACTAAGAGTATCAAAATCAATAAACTTTGTGCCCATGAATATTATAACTAATAATATGAAACCAATATCAAATTCATAACGTGACAAGGAATAACTCAAATTAAGTTACAATATTCCAAATCAAATTAAGCATAAAATTTGAATCAGTGTACTCTGAATCCACGACCAAATAACATATTTCCATATCAAAAGATTGGATATGTCAAAATAAAAATCCACCAGCAGATAAACCTATTGGAGATATGCGGATCGAACCACACGGACTACAATTTGTTATCTGGATTTCATTTTTAGATACCATTCAGCCAAAAACAGGCCAACCATTTTGGAGGCCAAGACAAAGTAAAAATCCGGGGGCCTTTTCAAAAAAAAATATTTTTTTACGATTGCAAGTCCCAAATCTCCGGAGTATGATGAAATTAGCTAATGGGATTTTATGTGGAACGTTGTATCAGCTACTATAGTGCACTTAAAAATACTTGAAGCTAATGGGATTTTATGTGGGACGTGGTATCAGCTACTATAGTTCACTTAAAATACTTGAAGAATATTTAACACGGATACAACTAAATAGATACCTAACCTTTTTAATAAAGTTTTAAAGGATTTGATATAAATGCATACCTTAGATACACCTGTCGTGTTTTAACTGAACTTCGTCTGCAATAAAGAAGTGATCAAAGCCGTTAGCATAAAGCTAAGCCTATCACCAATACATTCGTAGAAAACAACAAGCAATGTTATTTCCTTTTCATAATACTATAAGACCAAAGATACATAGTTAGCTTATTGCAAATTTAATATTGGTCCAACTGGGACCTTATAAATGATGGCGTATAGGCATATAATATCTTTTTTTTCTTTCTAAAAGTCTATCTAGAAATAAAGAAATAACCGGTAGATGAGCTGAGGGGCCGCCCCAACAAAAAGAGCCACCAACAAAATGCACTAACAGCAACTGGCTTTGAATTTGTTGGTTTCAATATATCAGGTTCCCTGAAAGAAACAACAACATAGCCAATATAATATAAAAAATAAATAAGTTCTCTTTAGAAAGAACATATACTTGAGTGATCTTACTATTCCACTGCAAACAAGACCTTTATGTAACTCAACAGCACATTTCCCTTCCGTGTGCATTTTACCAGCAAGAAACTCAAGCAGAGCATCCCGTCCCTGTATAGGTTCCAAATGAACACTCTAGTCATCTAAAAGCTACTAACCCCAAAATTCCGGTGTATATTGGTTCCATTTTTAGAGATAAACAATCATTTTCTTAACTACACAAACATAAGAAACTAAGAACCCCCCAAATTCCGGAGTAAAAGATCCATTTTTTTATGAATCTTGATGCTTCTACTTGATTTCAAGTGCTACATGTTCATAACCCTAAACTTAGTGAACAATACAATCTTAAAAGTAAAAACACATACAAGATAGAATCATGATCACATACCTGAATAGTGCAAAAAAAGATCTGTATCTGAAGATTCCAAGAGCCCAACTGGTAATCAACTCTAAACAAAACAAACATAACAATACATCAATAAACAATAAACGAACTAAAAGGTAACAAAGCAATTCAACCCATCCACATCTGATTTCATATTTGTAATATGAAAAAAGAACATCAAACATTCTAAGTAGAGTATTTTAGACCTACACATACATGTGTAAGTGTTAAATGCTATTACATTCATGCTGATTCGAAACCTGAAAGAATTAACAATAACAATGTTCCTAAACGTCAGAAAATTAACCTTGACACTCATAAAGGGTTCCAGAATGTAAAATCAAACAACTGACATAAAATCTTCGCATAATTAGTTGCCATTTTATATAAGAAATTAAAGAAAATTAAATAACCTGTATGACATGGTTCTTGAAGCCAACACCTTCTTTCTCTTTTATGCTTCAGAAAATTAAATTTGTCCCCCTGCATAAAAATACATGTATATTCAAGAGTCATGAAAGTTTTTTTTACTGTGTTCTGTTTTTTTACTTGATTTGAAGAACAGCTAAACCAAGCATCCCTAACAGATCCACCATGCTAAAGGAAACTTTTCATGGAGAAAACTATATATCTCCTCTTGATTCGTAAAACATCAATTATACAATCTTTGTAACTATTCTACAACTTTTAAATGTATACTATAAACAGCGGTTTACCTGAACCAGAAGAAAAGCGACGCTGATTCACGGTCTGCGGATCGAATCGCCGGCGGCTTCACGGTGTGCAGATCGATTTGCCTATTCTCTGAAGTGTGTAAATTAGGGCAAATTCCAATGGATATTTGGGCGGCACTTCACTTTGGGGTTATGGAGCCAAAATTACAATCGTAGATATATTTAGAGGAAATTTAGAGGAAAAAGTTTGACTTAAAATAGAAAAAAGATAATTAGTTTTTCTTATAAATTAATAATTATTTGATAATAATAACATTATATAATAATGTTTATACTCATATTATCCGTGAATTAGGGATGAGCTCGGTACCAGAACCGAAAGTACCGGTACCAAAATTCCCAAAAGTAGGTACCGGTACCGAATATACCCGGTACGGTACGGTTCGGTACCGGTATTTGAGGGTAAATACCGGTACCGAACCAGTAAATACCATACCGGAATAGTGCCTGAAATGTGAAAAATCGGTACCGAAAATGTATCATGTTCGGTAAATTCGATACCGGTACCGGTTCGATAGCGGTACTGGGTACCATTTGCTCATCCCTACCGTGCATACCGACCTTAAGATATAAGGTATAGAAAATATTTAAAAAATAGACACCCCGAGGGGCCGATGTCGGGCGTGCTTCATAAAAAAAAAACGCTCATTTTTTATCCATTACACATGGTCTAATATAATTCATCATAATGGTAGCATATGAGGCGAGTATTGGAATGATCCATTGCATTCCCTTGTCCATTCCATTATCTCGTCCATTCCATTTCCTCGTCCATTCCATTACCCCATACCAAACAGACTTTTAGAAGACTGAATTTTAGTTTGAAGTAAGGTCACTTACAAAATGTTTGAGACTAATTTTTAGTCTTCGATCTATCCATTAAAATGGTTGAACTTGATCCAAATAATTTTTAGTCTTCGATCTATCCATTAAAATGGTTGAACTATTTTTTTAATATTAAGAACTGATTTTCAGTCTCTAATATGTTTCTTTATCTTGGAGACTAAAGATCAGTCACCAATATATGTGCACCATTTTTCATTATAGAGGCAAAGTATTTGGGACTAAATATCAATCACGAAATAAGTTTACGTCTAGAACCTTATATTACATAGACATATCCGTGACTGAAATTTAGTCTTAAATAAGGCGGCAAGATATTAGCGACTGATTATCAGTCACTGATATAAGTTGAATAAAAATCAGTCTCAAATATTATTAGTAACTGATAATTCAGTCCTAGATATTATGTATTCAAGACTGATATATCAGTCCCTAATAGTTTAGTCTCAAATGGTCACTTTTTTTGTAGTTCGAACAATGTGAATCTGGACTATGGGCAGATAAACATGGTCATAGGCAGGGTTGTGCCCACCATTGTTTATTCTATGCGGTCCATAGGTGGGTAACTAGTCATAAGCAGACTTGTTACCACTGTTCTGGAGCTACTTTCCTTCACGCTTTGGTGGAAAGTAGCTTTCCTTTAAGTAGTGTTGCCGGAGGAGATCACCTTAGATACTTGGGAAGTTCGTTGAAACTCTTCCGCATTCGTTTTGTAGCCACTTTCCTTCATGCTTAGTTGAAAAGCAGTTTTCTTTGAAGTAGCTTTGCTCCTCCGCGTGGTGGTTTAGTTGTGGCTCTTCCGTAGCTACCGTTCGCATAGTTGCGGTTTGTAGCAACTACTCACGAGTGGTTGCGGTTTGCAGCAAAGAACTCGCTTCTAGAAGTCTTGTAGCCTGGATGTGGCTCTTGAAGGTTCAGGAGACATGGTTGCTGATGTGCGGTTGCTCAGCATACTTGTCCTTTTCCTTAAGGAGAAGCTGTTTGCGTTCCCTCCGTGGTTGTGAACCAGATACGAGGGATTTGAAGCCTGAAGAACCGCATCCTGAGAGGCGGTTTTCGTAGTTCAAGGAACGACGCTGGTTCTGAGTATCTGACGCACCTGTGCGGGTTTGTGTGCGTCATCTCCGCATATTCCACGTGTGCTCGTGGGTATGTGCGGTTTATTGTTTATACCCCCTTATATAATTTAGATATATATATTTTTGCCTTTTTTGAGGGGTATGTAAAAAACGACATGCGGTATGGGTTATGGTGCGGTAAACCAGAGAAACTGCATGCCGCTTATGTTTGGATAATGTTTGTCGCTTTTGTGCAGCCTACGTGGCCGATGGCACGTGTGGGTTGTTGAAAGTTGGTAGGATTCTGACATGTGATGATCTTTTGCACTTACCGAGGTCATAACTGCACTGTAGCAAGTAGTGTAAAGGTCTTTTCTGTCACGCGCGTGGGCGGCCACGCGCGCGTGATAACCGTCAGCGGAAACGTCGCTGAACATGTGGCGTCTCGTGATTTGTCTATTTTGAACGTGGTAAGTCGGTTAACTGCATCGCATTAATTGCGATGAGTATATAAGGGGAAACCGTTTGGTTTCACCTCACTTTGTTCAAATTTCAAAAATTTCTCCGGTGAAAAGAGTGTGCTCTCTTTGTCTTCTCCGATCAGTCTGTCTGTATTTCCGGCGATTTTCTGAGTTTTTGTATAACTCAATACTTCTCTTCTTTATATTCCTTGATGGCTGCACCATCCAATCCACACAATGTGGAGGGTGAAAACCCTGCACCTTCTTCTCCGGTGGCTGAGGAAGAAGAAGACGACGGTGGTAGTGCCCCTGGTGGTGGCCTACCACCTTTGAAGTGGTCCTTGTTGCTGTTTAACCGACTAATGACCGGTATAAAAATGCGCAAGGAGTTTGGGGCTCTTTACCCCAAGGATGGTGACACCGGTGCTAATGCACCGGCCGGTTATGTCACCATGTGGGCTGATTCGTTCGGTGATGGTAACCTTCGTTTACCATTAACCGTGTTTGTTGCCGAAGTTTTGGAGTTTTACAACGTCCATATCTCCCAGATGAGTCCTTTTGGGATGATTCGTATCAGAAATTTTGAGTACACTTTTCGTGTTCTTGGTTTGCCGGTTACCGTTGAAAATTTCCGGCGGTTCTACCAGTTAACTGTAAATACTGGGTTTTTCTCTTTTAGTCAACGATATGGGAGCCCCAAGATGATGACCCCCCCGAAGGGTATCTCTAAGTGGAAGACAAAGTTTTTCTACGTTAAGGCAGTGGCGGTTGTTGCGAGGATGACATTCCGCAATGTGAACGAGGTGATCCCTGTCGAGGATATTGATCTCCCCGGTCCGGAAACAGTGGAATGGTTCCCAAGGTTAAGGACCATTGAGCATCAGAAGCTGGACAATACGCAGCTGTGGGTGCTGCGGATGATGCTGACCAGGGCTGATAGGCATGCAAGGCCCGTTGTGCGGGAGAAAAGTGGAGGTATGTGTTTAACTTTTTTGTGGTTTTCTTCCTTAACCATTGTTACTGATTTGTAAATGTACTTATCAGAGGACGCTGAGTTGTGGAGAATTTTTTATCCGTCCTTCGAAGGGAAGCTTGAGATTGTTGAGACTACGGAAGGTGAAGGTTTTAAACTAACCATTGTTAGGAACTTCCGCGTTCCTACGCGCGATGCGTTGATCGCACCCCTGCCGCAAGGCGAAGGTATCTTATATAGTCTTCTTACTTCTTTGTAAAGAAGTTCATATTTCTTATTTGCCTGTTTTGTGACTTACACGCAGGTACTCTTGGGGCCCTGGGTAAATTTGATGTGAAGGGTGCTCTGAAGAAGCATGTGGAGAAGGCTCCGCGGGGTCGTGGCAAGAAAAAATTTGAGGCTCCTGTTGTTCCGCCTTTGGTGCCGCAGGCGGCAGGTATCTCTCGTTCTCATATCCGCAGATATACAGATTATGTGGTAGTATCTGACACCCTTGAGGGTTTGGGTGTTCCAGGTGGTGGTGCGGCTGCAGGTGGGACCTCTGCGGGTTCCAAGCCTGCTGATGAGAAAAAGAGGAAGGCCGAGAAGGCTGTTGATGTTAGTGAGAAGAAGAAGCCGAAAATTCAGACTCGACACAAGGCTGTTATAAAGACTGTGAAACCTGTGGTTGCTTCTAGTAAGTAATTCATAACTTTGACAAGTATTTTGTCTTTGTACTTGTAGTTGAAAGTTTTTTTTTGCTTTGATTGCAGAACCGCAAGATGAAGGGTTCTCAATTTTTGATGTTCCTCATTCCCCTCTGCATGACACAGCTACGGATACGGGGGCTAAGGTGGTGCATGAGTCCTCTGCGCGGGCGGAGGATACTGGGAAGGGTCCTGCGGCTCAGATTTATAACACGGGGGACTCTGCTGATAATCTGATCTCCCCGCAGGACACTGATGATATGAGCCTGAAGTTTGCTTATACTGAGGGGAAGAAGTCTACTGCTGCTGAGAAGGCTTCTGGTTCCGCTTCTGGGGGTGCGGGTTTTACAGAGACTCCTATTCAGCCTGAAGAGTCTGAATTGGAGTATTATTACCGCACCTATACTGAAGATCGGGCCATGACCTATCACTGCCCCCCATGGACTGTAATGCAAGGGGATGATATTACTGCTGACCCCTCCGCATGTAGGGAGATTTTGGGTGGTTTGGGCACCCCTTTCGAAGTCAATCGGGCCCGTGCCTTGCCAACTGAGGTTCAGATTAACCAACTCTCCTCCATGATTGTTGGAAGTTCTGTAATGGCAAATGCTATTATGGAAAAGTATAAGGTAATGGGGCGCAGGGAGGAGGAAAATGTGTGGTTGCGGGAGGAGGCCGAAGAGTTGGTGAAGGCTGCACGTGAGGGTGCAGAGCAGCTTGAAAGGGAGAGGGCTGCCTTTGAAAAGCGTAAGCAGACTGAAGAGTGGGCTGCAACTGCTGAGCTTAAACAGGTTCGTACCCTTGCAAAACTGCTTTCTGATGAGCGTAAGAGTTGGAAAGAATCTCTTTCTAATGAGCGCAAGACGCTTCTTGATGAGCGCAAAACTTGGAAAGAGTCTTGGGCCAAACAGAATGAAATTCTCTTTCGTGTTCGTCAGGAGCTTACCAACGCCAAGGCGGCGAATGCTGCGTTGGTTAAGGAGAAAGCTGTCGCGGTTGCGGCTGCCCAAGAGGCCAAGGAAGCGGAAGCTCGCCTTGCCAAGTCTTTTGAAGAGGCAAAGGAGGCAGAGGCTCGCGCTGCAAGGGCTCTTGAAGGGGCAAATGTTGACCGCACCAACTTAACTAAAACTATTCTGGGCCTCCAGGTATAAGTCTCTTCTGTTTTTGAATTTGTACATGTCTTACAAGTATGTTGATTATTTTTGTATACTTGTGTTTCCCTTGTTAAAAGGCTGAAGTGCGGACCCGGGGGGCCGCTATTGAGGAGGTCTCTGCCCGTGCTGCTGAAACTGAAGCGCGGGCAAGAGAGGCTGAAGAGGCTAGAGATAGCCTTGCTTCTTCACTTGATCTGCTAAAGGCTGATCGCGAATGGATGCGTATGCGCGGTATCGGACATGTAAGTATCCTTTGGTTTTGCCATATTTTTTAGGTTTGCACTTGGTAACCGTAGTATTCTTGTTTCGCAGATTATTACGTCCATTCTAGATGCACCTGAGAACGTATCAGGTGTCAATGAGATTAAGGAGCGCGCCCGGGATGCTGGTTTTAAGGCTGGCTACAACCGTTGTATTGGTAATATGAATGTTATGGCCCAGGGCCAATATACTGATGAGCGATCCGGGTTCCACGGTGTGGATACTGAAGCGCTTCTTGCTGCTGCGGTCACGGCGTATAACGAAACAACGTTCACCGCTCTTGAGGATCTTGAAGAATGCCTGGAGGCGGAGGACTATGTGGACCGCTTGCGAGTGTTATATGCGGATGAAGAAGATGAGGAAAAGCCTGCTGTTGTGGGCAAGGTTGGTGCGGGTTCCAGCGGCACAAAGAAAGACTAGGCTGGCCTGCGTGCCTTTTTTGTTTCCTTATGTAAATGTGGAACTTTATGTAAATCCCTTGTGCACCGCGTAGGTGTAGAAATTTTTTGAATATAAAGTTTTAACCGCTCTGTTCAATTTGTACAAGTGTTTTTATTACTTGCATGTTTGAACTTGTATGATTTTAATGTTATTGTGAATAACACCAAGTCTGTAATTGCCTTTTGCATATCTAGATGATATGCAAGTATGAAAACTGTATCCAGCCGGATAAACAGTTGGTGTTTGCCATTGCTGGCCTATTACAATAGTTGCGTGTGGTTGCTACTCTGTGTGGGTATCGCAAATGAAGATTTGTCAATCTGTTTTTGTGGATACCGCAGAGTGGAGCACGTATTTGTAATAGAAGCAAATAAACAATATTTTATTGAATCGTCTATTTATTTATTTGCAAATGGCCTGCGGCCCGATAGGTTACATGGTAAATGTAAAAAACATGGCTTACATATAACAGCGTCGAAGCTGTTGTGCGTTCCATGTGCGTGCTATAGTTTCGCCTTCCAATGTTTGTAGTTTATACGCGCCTTTGCCCAGGACCTCTTGGATGAGGTAGGGTCCTTCCCACTTGGGGGCAAGTTTCCCTGGGCGTTCCGCGTTAGATGCTTCATTGTCACGAAGGACGTAGTCTCCCGGGTTGAAAGTACAGATGCGGACGCGTGTATTGTAGTACTTTTCAAGTTTGGTTTTGTACTTGGCTTCGTTGATGGCAGTGTTTTCGCGCCTTTCCTCCAAGAGGTCCAAGTCAACCCTGCGTTCCTCATTGTTGTCTATCTTATTGATAGCCAACATCCTAGGTGAGGGGAGGCCTACTTCCGCGGGGATCACCGCTTCAGTGCCATAGACCAGGCTGAAGGGTGTCTCACCGTTACTTGTCTTTGGGTTTGTCCTGTGGGCCCATAAGATGCTTGGGAGTTCATCAACCCAGCCGCGTCTTGCCGTTCCCAACCGTGCTTTGATGCCTTCGACTAAACTTTTATTGATACTCTCGACTTGGCCATTCCCTTGTGGATGCGCCACTGAGGAGAATATGTGTTCAATGTTTAGTTCCTTTAGCCATTTTTAAAAGTCATCGGCCGCGAAGTTGGTACCGTTGTCGGTAACAATGCACATTGGTAGACCGAAACGGCAGATGATATGTTCCCAGACGAATTTCCTTGTTATCATAGCGGTGGTTGATGCGAGCGGTTTTGCCTCTACCCATTTTGTAAAATAGTCGACCGCCACTATGATAAATTTCACTGCACCTGGTGCGTCTGGAAATGGTCCCACCACATCGATTGCCCATTTTTGGAATGGCCATGCGGTGGTGACGGGGATCAGGTTGTTCTTGGGGCGCAAGGTCTTGGGAGCATGCCGCTGATAATTGAAGTACTTGCGCAAGACTTTGACTGCATCCTGGTGCATGTCGGGCCAGTAGTACCCGACATTCATGATTTTGGCCACCACCATGCGTGGGCCTGCGTGTATGCCACATATTCCTTCGTGTATTTCTCTGATGAGGTACGTGGCATCTTGAGGGTCGACGCATCGTAGGAGTGGCCCCAGGTATGATTTACGGTATAAGATACCGTCTCCCATTTGGTAATGACACGCTTTGTATTGTAGCTTGCGTGCCTCTACCTTGCTTTCGGGAGTAACACCTGATTGTAAGTATGCAATGATCGGTGTCATCCAGGATGTTGTACCGTATTGGATGACATTGACTTGGCATAGGGGTACTGAGTGATTTTGCAGAACCTCGATGCGTACCTCTCTCTTTTGCCAGGTGTTGGAAGCTGGTGGATGCAAGTTTTGATAGTGCATCCGCGGGTTTGTTATCGCTCCTGTTGATATGGTGGATATTGAAGGAGGTGAACTTAGATTTCAGTTGCAAGGCTTGTTCAAGGTAGAGGATCATGATATCCTCTCTTGCTGCATAGTCACCGCGTATCTGCCCTGCCACTAATAGTGAGTCGACGTGTGCTTCTAAATGTTTGACGTCGAGTTTGACTGCCAGCCGCAGCCCGGCCAGTAGAGCCTCATACTCTGCCTCGTTATTTGTGCTTTGTAAGTCGAGGCGGATAGCATAGGTAAGTTCTTGGCCGTCGGGGCTGACGAGTCGCAGACCTGTACCTGCACCATCTTCGTTGGACGCACCATCCCTATATAGTGCCCAGGTTTCTGCGGAGGATGGTGGTGATGCAGGGTTTTGTTCTTCTTCGCATTCTTGAATGTGATTTGCTGGTACTTCAGCAACGAAGTCAGCCAAGACCTGGCCTTTGATTGCGGGGCGCGGCTTATAGTTTAGTGAAAGTGCGCCCAGCTCGATTGCCCATTTTGCTAACCTCCCAGAGATGTCGGGTTTGGATAGGATCGGGCCGATCCTGTAGTTGGTTAACACTGTGATGACGTGATTTGCAAAGTAACGTCGTAATCGTCTCGACGCGTGCACTAGTGCCAGTACCAACTTCTCCATGATGGAGTATCTCATCTCTGGGTCGTTGAGCATTTTGCTGATGTAGTAGATGGGTGTTTGAACTCCTTCCCGCTCCACTATGAGTACCGCGCCTACCGCGTTGTCCGCGGCAGATAAGTACAAGATTAGTCGCTCATCCTTACGTGGTGCGGTTAGAGTTGGTAGTTGAATCAAACACTCTTTCATCTCCCGGAAAGCTTTTTCGGCCTCTGCGGTCCATTGGAATTGCTCCTTTTTTAAGCAGCTCCGCAGGGTCTTGATGAAAGGATAAGACTTAGCTGCATGGTTGGATAAGAATCTATTAAGTACGGCTAGCCTGCCGGCTAGTCGTTGCATTTCCTTCATCGTAGAAGGCGATGGCATGCGTTCGATCGCCTGTACTTTTTCGGGGTTCACCTTGAATCCATCTTTGGTTACGATGAATCCGAGGAACTTGCCTTCTTCCATTCCAAACGAGCATTTCCCTGGGTTGAGCTTCATGTTGACGCTTCGCAGAGTTCGGAATGTTATTTCAATATCGTTGAGCATGGTGTCCTCCTCCATGCTCATGACGACCAGGTCGTCCATATAAATTTCGACACTTTTGCTGATTTGACCGTGGAAAGTGTCGTTCATCAATTTTTGGTAGGTTGCGCCCGCGTTGCGTAACCCGAACGTCATTTTTGTGTAGCAGTAGTTCCCGGTAGGAGTGCGGAATGCCGGTTTATCTTCGTCCTCGATTGCCATCTGCACCTGGTGGTAGCCTTTGTAACAATCGAGGAAGCACTTCCACTGAAATGGTGCGAGGTTATCGACCTTTTCGTCGATCTCTGGAAGTGCGTAACAATCCTTGGGGCAGGCCTTGTTGAGGTCTTTGTAATCGACACACATGCGCCAGCCCCCGCTTGGTTTTTCTACCATGACCGGGTTGGATAACCAGGTCTGGTATTTGACTTCCTGCAGGATGCCTGCGGAGAGCAGTTCTTGTACCTGCTCTTCCATCGCCTGGTTTTTTGCTGATCCAAGATGGCGTTGGCCTTGGATCACCGGCTTGATACCTGGCATGGTATTCAAGAAGTGCTGCGCGATTTCACGTGGTACCCCTGTCATGTCTGCGGGTGTCCACGCAAAAATATCCTGGTTCCTGAAGAGGAGTTACTTTAGGTGCGCTTTGATAGTAGGAGACAAGGCGTGCCCCAACGTAACTGTTTGCTCTGGGTGTCTTGCGTTCAGAACCCATTTTTCTGGTTGCGTGTTGGGGGTAGGCCTTGCTACCTTGGCTGGACGCAGGTCGTCCGTAGACATAACTTCTTTTCGGGCGTATATTATAGCGACCCCCGTCTCGGTTGGGAAACCGACGACAGAGTGAGGGACGGATGTGATCATGTTGAAGTCGCCCTGGGATTCTCTCCCGAAAAGTACGTCGTACTTGGAGGTGTGCGGTAAAACCATGAAGTTTACCTCCTCCGTTCTTGTGTGCCTCCCGTTGGTGAGGCGCACAGGAAAAGTAATCTGGCCCAGGGGGAGTACGGTTTCCCCTGCAAAACCGGCCAATGGGTAGTCTGCTGGCTGCAACCGATCTTTGTCTTCTTGATCGAATTGGTTGAAGCACTGCTCGTATATAATATCAGATGTACTGGCCGGGTCGATGAATAATCGCTCGGTGCAGTAGTGAGCCAGGTGGCCTGTGATAACCACGGCGCGCCTATGGCGCGGTCCGCCTCGGACTTTCGGAAAGACGACTTGCTCGTCTTTCCAGTCATTGTCCGGTCTTCTTGCCGCCTTGCGCGGTCTTCCTTTTCCTCCGTTGATCATGTGGGTAGAGGCCACGTACATGGTCCTCTTACCCGCGGAGGTGCCCTCGTTGTGGGGGGTGATGCGCTTGGTAGCTTTTTGTACGCCTGTCAACAGGTGTTGCAGTTTCCCCTCTTTTAGGGCTCGCTCAATCTCCAGTTGGAGACTGATGCAGCTGTTTGTTGTGTGGCCCGAGTCCTTGTGATACTCGCAGTAGAGTGCGGGATCTTGGTTCTTTTTGGACTTTATCGGTTGGGCCGGTTGCAGGAATTGCGCGTCCGTGAGGAGGACGTCGCTTGGCGACTGGTTGATCTCGGTCCAGCTGCGGTCCCGAGACTCTTTCTTCGACGCCCGGTTTTCACGTTGGGCGTTGATTGTAGCCCTTGCGTCAGGCTGGTTGTTACGTGGGACATATGGCCTGGGATCGCTCCCGTGACTCCATGTGTCCCTGTTGCGATTGTTGTTGCGCTTGTGTTCTTGGTGGAAGGATTGGCCTTCCGTTTGGGGCTATGCCTTTGATACGTGCGGTCTGAGGGACCGCTGAGTCTGGGCGTATGTCTTGACCGCAGCCATGACATCTTCCCACTTTTTAGGCAAGCCGTCCTTGCCGGAGATATTCATAACCATTTGTTCGTCTTTGACCGCCACAATGAAATGGTTACGTGCCATCTGGTCGGCAACGTCGCCTATCTCTAGGCACTCTTTATTGTAACGGACAACGAATGCCTCGAGCGATTCGTTGTCTCTGCGCCAGATGTTCATGACGTCCATAGAGTCACGTTCGTAACGTCGCTGCTGGCTAAAGTGTGCGAGGAACTTTTCTTGCAAGTACTCGAATGAGGCCAGTGATCCCACCGGCAAAGAATCGAACCAAGCCCTGGCCAGACCTGTTAGGGTCTGCGGGAAGAATTGACACCAAGTGGGTTCATCCCACCTGCCGTTGCACCCAGCGCCGGTGAAGATGTTCATGTGGTCATCTGGGTCGGCTGAACCGTTGTACTTCCCAATGTTTAATGGGAATTTGGTGGTGGTGACATTGGCGTTAGCAATCTCCGGGACAAACTTGGAGTTTTCAGCCGCAGATTTCGGCCTGTAGGGTTGGCTCTGGTGGCGCTTTGCAGCGCAGAGGTATGTAGTACGGGGGTGAGTGGGAGGGACATAGTTGTGTCCTCCCGGTCTACTGCTGGTAGCATGAGACTCCGCGCGGTATGTACCGTCGTCTGGATCGGTATGGCCTTGCCCTTCATGGTGGGACTGGGGTCCCAGTCGGCTATGAATGCCGAGGCCGTGGTGGGCTGTAGACTGTCGCCTATCCTCGCCATGGGGGCCTAGGCGGCTATGTATAGGGTCTCTGCGATGGGACCCATATGAGGAATCGTCCTCATGGAGTGTGCGAACGTCGCAGTAAGAGGAACCGCGGTCTTCCTGCCTGCTTCTGGAGGGTGGATGAGTTGGGGTCTGTTAGGATCGGAGGCTCTCATGATAGTGTTTGTTTGTTTAAAATGAATGATCAACGAATATGAAAACATGTTAAGTGCAGCGGAAATGAAAACAAACATTGTAAACACAATCAAAGGAGAAAGTAGTTTGTTAAACAATTGCTTCTCATAGAGTCGAATGATTTACAAATCAAAGCAAAAGATTACAGATAAGCTTACAAACTATACTCCCCCTCAGCCTGATGCCCCAAGGTTGGATTGCACAAGATGAAAGGATTAGACATGAGAAGGGAAAACCAGCTCAGTCAATCAAATGTAACAGTACAGGGTACTGTTACATTTATAGACAAACCAAACCACTGAGGTATCTCAGCTGACGTCACCATGAAAGCGACGTCTAACAGCCTAACAACCTGTATCTACTGACCTTACACAAACACTGCTAACCTAACCACTGACTATACATAAGACAAACAATTTACAAAACAGCTGCTCTCCCTTTATGTCAGTGCTTTCCTCAAGGTTGATGAGTCCTTGACTGGGCAGTGATTTAACATCAGTAGATAGAACCAGCAGTGTTGAATACTTCAGGGTTTTCATCAGCAGTTGAAAGGACAGCAGCAGTTGAATATGAGCAGCAGATAGAGACCATCAGTTGTTATAAATCACTTTCAAGGGGAGAGTAAAGTGTAAACCGCTGCTTATTGTGAATCCACTGTTGTGACCTGGTTTTGGCTTTACATTATCTGTTCCTCTGGTAGGGTTCAATCCCAACAATCTCCCCCTAGAACAGATAATGCCAAAACCTTTCATTAGTCAGGACCTTTATTACTCATCAAGAGTGCCTTAGCTTGTTCTTTGAATTCAGCTTCAAATTCCTTTGCACTCTGGTCATCCTCATCCCTACACAGTGAAAGCCCAAGGAGATCCTGCAAATCTTGAACACTAAGGCCTAGTGCTTCTTTCCTTGATATATGCTTCACATCGCCATTGGCTCTGACCAAGGTCAATACGTGAGTCTTTTGATCAGACATCCACTTTAGTATTTTTAAGCCAAGTGGGTTTCTTGGGAGAGACTTATTTGATGATGAGTTTATGGATAATGACCTTGAAAACAACTGCAGACTTTCAGACATTCTTTTAAAAGCTTCTTCAAAGACTTTGTCAACTGCAGCTATATCTTCTGCAGTTTCTTGTTCAATGAGTTCTTGTTTTTCAGCTTCTGTCTTGTCTTTAGCAGTGTTTGGAGATGCAGTTTTGTTTAATGCCTTAAAAAGGCTTTGAAGCTTTGTTGAAGTTTCTTCTTTTAGACCCATTTTCGTGATGGTATCTTTGAAGTACTCTGCTTCTTTTTCTATTACATCTTCTTCAGTCAACTGTTCTCCCTCTTCTTGATTTGTTACAAAAGTAGACCGGAACAGTGTGTCGAGGTTTCCCATCTTCTGTTCAAGCTTCATCATTTGTTCTTTCTTCTTAGAAGTGCCTGAAACAGTTATCTTTCTTTTCTTCAGCCTTTCATAGGCTTCATCAGTCTGCTGTTTAGACCATTTTGATATGGCTTCAGCAGTATCCATTTTTGCATCCACTAGCTCCTTTTTCTTTCTTTTATACTCAGCAGTGAAGTCAGCAATGAGCTTTTTGAATTTGTTCCAGTTTGGAGCATTCTTCTTCTTTGTAGGATCTTTCTTGATTCTGTCAATCCTCTCAGCCTCATGCTTTAGAGCGATTATTGGCCATTCTTCAAACTGTTTTTTCTTCAGCAGGATAGAATTTTTCTTTCATAATGTAGGCAAGAAATTGTTTTCTAAGCTCTTTGCGTTGTTCAGCCTTTTCTTTGATTAGTTCCTGTGCGAAATCTTCCATCTGCTTTACCTTTTCAAGAAAGAATTCCAGTCTTTGAGCAGTGCCTTCTTCGTTTAGACGTTCACGTTCACTTTCAAATTTAGCTCTTGCTTTAGCCTGTCTTGCCTTGAGTTTGAGGTAGTCATCCATATCCTCTGGTGGCATGTAGCCTATGAGTGAGGAGAATCTCCTTTTTGAAGGATCTTCTTCTGTATAGAATTGCCTCATCTCATTTTTTATGGCTTCAAGTTCCAGTGGATATTGTGCAGCATTAGGATCATGTATACCCTCATCGACAGAGATTGGCTTTCTTATTCTATTGAATAGATTTGGTTGTGATGTAGAAAGAATGAGAGCAGTGATGGATGCCTGACTAACAGCTGTTGAAACAACTGGTGTCTCAACATCTGTTGTCATTACAACTGCTGATATGTCAGCAGTTGTCTTCTGCTTTTGAGCAGGGGATGGAAGTGGTGATGTTGGTGGTGATGGTGGTGAATCATCATCTGATATGAGATTTCTTCTTCTTTTTAATGAAGAAGAAGCAGATGATGTTTTGGGTGGATCAGTGGTGGTAGATTGGATAGCAGTGGTTTGTGACAGTGATTGACTGACAGTGGTTGAAACAACTGGTGCTTCAACCGCTGCTGTCATTACAACAGATGTTGTAACATCTGTTGTCTTCTGCTTTATGGCAGGAGGCAGTGGTGGTGATATGATTGTAGATGGTGATGATGGAGCAGTAGTTGTAGTGGTGTGTGGTAGAGTGGTGTGTGTTGATGACATGGCAGCTGTTTGGCTACAGACAGCAGTTTTTGTAACTACTGCTGTATCAGCTGTTTGACTAACAGGTTTTGAGACCTTTTTTTCTTTATCTTTTCCTTTTTCAGGCTCAACATGAAGGCCATGTTCTATTCCCCTCCTATTCAAATTTCCCAACAGCTTGTTATTCTCCCCCTTTTTGGCATTATCTGAAGGGGGATTTACAAGAAATGGTATGGAAGAAGGAACTTTGCCAGAAGCATTTTGAATGCTAGCCTTTATAGCCTTGATATCTGCTTGAGTGTCTTTAAATCTTGATTCAACCATGTTGGTCAGCATTTGTACTTGAATAGCATGCTTTTTATCAGCCATTTGTTGCTGTGCTTCAAGCATGGGTTGAAATATATTCCATAGCTCATTTGCAGCAAATGCCTGTTGTGCAGGTGCTTGAGCAGGAACAGCAGATTGTGGTGGGGCAGCAGTGGATTGTGCTTTTTGAGCTTTTAAAATCTCTTGCACCATCTCCTTTATTTCAGCAACTGATTCTTCAAGTTTGTCAACTCTGCCCGTCAATTCCTGATATCTTGAATCATCACCTACTTTAGTAGGATCATCTGAATCCCCACCAACAGTGGTTATATCAATGTTTGACTTAGGAACTGAGTCCCAAAAGTCACCCATTGATGCCCCTTGTTCTTGGTACTGGGGACTTCTTTCTTCAGCACTTGATAAACCTTTTATGGTGCCAGTGGTTAGATCCAACTCACAGGTGGTTATCGAAGTTGCCATGGAAGAAATTGCCTTCAAGGGAGTCTGATTTATGAAACAACTGGCCAACTGGAGACCTGTTGGTCCACCAGTTGTAGTTGCTGCTCCACTTGAACAACCACCGAGAGTTACTTGTAACTCAGGGGGTGTAACCTCCTCAATTGTTGCTGGGATAGCAGAAGTAGTAGCATCAGACCCAGTCACTTGTGGAAGTATGCTCTCAGTGATAGGTGTTAGAGAGGAACTGGTTTGTGTCTGAGCTATATCAGCTGCATGCAACAAAGGTAGCATGGTTTGTGGTAATATGATTGGTGAGGGGATGGGAGTTGAAAGAGACATGTCCTTGGGATCAGGACTGAGGAAGATGGATCCAAGTGGATTCAGAGCTTCATAGTGTGGTGTCCCTGTGCTTACAACCTGATCCTTTTGTGAGGATGCAGGAGGAGTTTTAGGCATGGGTTGAGATCTTTCTTCCAACTGCTGTGAGGAAGTAGCAGCAGTGGTTTTTGGTGACTTTTGTGTTGTCACGGGCATTTCCTTTGGGATCTCATCTTCCAGAGTTGCCTTTGTTTTGGGATTGGTGGGTTTTCTGGATGTTTTCTTTTTGGTCTTTTTAGTGGTGGCAGGTGTGGGTTTCAAAGCAGTGGGAGTGCTGCTATGATCACCTGGAGCAGTGGGCTCAGCAGCTGATACCTGAGGAGCAGTTGTAACCGCTAAAGTCTGCTCAGGTACCCCTGCTTTTGTTTTTATTGGTGCCATCATCCTTGAAAATGTTTCTTTTGTTATGCTTTTTATTTGACAATAAACACCTTGTTTGAGCAAATCTACATTTTTCTTTTCAAATTTTTGTTCAAAATAATAACTCAAAAATCTTGGAAAAAGTAAAAATGCTTTACTTTCAACGTTTTTCACCATGTCATTGAAAATCTCCTTGGAGTAGTTATAGTCTTTGTAATTCAAAATAGCGTAACCCAGGCTTTGAATTTTCAATGGTATTTCGTTGAAAGATGTTGTTTTATTTGAAGCACACATCAAGAGTGTGTGAAATAAAAATCTGGGTGCAGATGGAAAATAACCCTTTTGTAGGGTATCAACCTTTGGTTCTTCTGCATAACCCCTTTTCAGAAAATCAGCTTTTAACTCGTTTTTGTCAAAAGAGGTTTTACCGTTCTGATCGTCGAGTATGAAGACTTCTGATATCGATTTTGGTGTGATTTTGATCGCTTTTCCCTGTATCGAGGAGTTAATGGCTATGACTTTTCCGTCTTGTTTTTCAAGCGACGCCTTTTTCCAAAACTCTCTCTGGGTTTGCAGATAGATAGGAGCATTTGCTGTCAACAAAGTTTTGTACTTTGATGCAGATAATGCATCAATGATGGTGTCAAAGGTGTGATTATCAGTAGGTTTTGTGAATAAACCCAGATAGTTGTGAGATTGTTTGAATGGTATTTCGATGGGTTCTTTCGGTCGTTTGAGCGACCTCTTTGGAAGGTGATGGTGATTTAGGTTTTGGTTTTGATTTTGACTTTGATTTTGTCATTTTTGCGAAGAAGAATGAAGGAGGATTTTGGAGATTTTGAGAAGAAGGGTTGGAAACTGCTATGAGAAGAGAATTTTGGAATTCAATTCGACAGTGTAAAACCCTGTTTGGGGTTTAGGGCAGGTTTTATTTTTAAAAAAAAGATCGCTGATGTGGCAGCGGTTATTAAGATCTGAGGGCTAAAAACTGAGCACGTGTCAAACACTGATGAAACGGATTAAGTATGGAGAACAGTTGTTTTAAGAGCCACTGACGTATCAAGCATCAGTGATTACAACGATAAAAATCTTGGGCAGTGGATGACTTTTACTATCAGTAGATAGCATATCAGTGGATAAGACATTGATTTTGAGCATCAGTGCTTACAAGAAAATGAGGGATCAGTGGTTAACTTTCAGCAGTGGACAGTGTTTAGAGATCAGATGTTGGAACAAAACAGTGGTTAGGGTAAATGGTGCAAATCTGAAGAACATGTGTTTCAGCAACAGTTTTGAGAATTTTCATTCAAGGTTTTGCCACATGTCAATTTTGAAAGACAGTGGTTTAGTACCCCAGATGATGAAAACTTTTTACTAAGGCAACTCATTTTCGTTTAATATTCAATTAACACATGAGTACCCTAGTAATTTAATCACAGTTTGCAATCATCCTTTGATAAACATTTAGGAGCAAACCTGAGTATGACATGATCATGACATATGTACCATTTCCTTTTGACCCATTTCTGAGGACACAAATACCATGCAAAAATAAGGTATTACATCCTGACAGGAGCTGAAACTATTGCCAACAAAAACAAGCAAAAGTTTCAAATATATTATATAAAAATGAATAATATATCCTGGTTATTCGAGAGAATCCTTTGAACAAAAAAATGGTTAAAGAATTTTCTAAGAATAGTGTCAAAAAGATCTGGCAAAATTTCAATAGAGAATGTAATCACATCATTCACAAGTTTTTGAAAATGATCAGTGGTTTAACAGCAGTGGTAGGAAACTTTTGGATACATTTTGACCACTTGTTTGGAACCATTTTCTTTGTCGGTTGATTGCAAACATGAGGACACATGGATAAAATTTTTGAACATTTGTCTAGTCCTCTTTGTAGTTCATTCACTGGAATCAAAACCTTTCCCTGAACAGATGAATGCGCATAGTTGCTTAATGACCATTATTACCCCAAACTTTGACTCTTCAGTGTTTTATGTTTATACTCTTTTCTTCTGACTTCAGAAGTTTTGAGATGAACACACTTCGGAGTTTTTGTGAATATTAGTCCAAAATCATTCTGCAGTAATGTTTTGAGAGACTTGGTCATGTTTTCACAAGTTTTTCATCCAATTTCACATTACATATGATGCGGACTATGTTGACCCCTGTTTTTCTTAGTGTATTTAGACAAAGTTGATTTGTTCCTTTTGAGGATCTCAACCTGATTTTCTACACATAAGATCTAAATAACTAAAGTCTTAATTCCCTCTTTAAAGAAAAACAAAACACTAATGTCTTATGAATCATAGGTTTTGTTATTCTGAGGATCATACTTTAGTATTTAATGAAATCATCACAAATATCAAGAAAACAGTTGGAATCAATTTTGAGAATATAGATCAATCCCATAATTTATCAGATATGTTTACAGATCTGAAAACTATGAGTGACTTGTGCATGATATCACTTGTTGTATGAAATTTGTGTGTCATATGACATCTTGGTTGATTTACAGAGTTTTTGAATAACCACTTTGAACATGATCTACTCGTTACTCTGTTTTTCAACTGAATACAACCAACCTTAGTATCAATGAATTTTGAGCCGAACTGTTATGTCAAATTGATAGTTAGATCGAATTTGACTGTCCAAGCTCTGATACCAATTGTTAGGATCGGAGGCTCTCATGATAGTGTTTGTTTGTTTAAAATGAATGATCAACGAATATGAAAACATGTTAAGTGCAGCGGAAATGAAAACAAACATTGTAAACACAATCAAAGGAGAAAGTAGTTTGTTAAACAATTGCTTCTCATAGAGTCGAATGATTTACAAATCAAAGCAAAAGATTACAGATAAGCTTACAAACTATACTCCCCCTCAGCCTGATGCCCCAAGGTTGGATTGCACAAGATGAAAGGATTAGACATGAGAAGGGAAAACCAGCTCAGTCAATCAAATGTAACAGTACAGGGTACTGTTACATTTATAGACAAACCAAACCACTGAGGTATCTCAGCTGACGTCACCATGAAAGCGACGTCTAACAGCCTAACAACCTGTATCTACTGACCTTACACAAACACTGCTAACCTAACCACTGACTATACATAAGACAAACAATTTACTAAACAGCTGCTCTCCCTTTATGTCAGTGCTTTCCTCAAGGTTGATCAGTCCTTGACTGGGCAGTGCTTTAACATCAGTAGATAGAACCAGCAGTGTTGAATACTTCAGGGTTTTCATCAGCAGTTGAAAGGACAGCAGCAGTTGAATATGAGCAGCAGATAGAGACCATCAGTTGTTATAAATCACTTTCAAGGGGAGAGTAAAGTGTAAACCGCTTCTTATTGTGAATCCACTGTTGTGACCTGGTTTTGGCTTTACATTATTTGTTCCTCTGGTAGGGTTCAATCCCAACAGGGTCTTACCGTCGTATTGTAAAATACGACCCGCGGGGGTATGCGGTGCTAGGGTAGGCCCCGCAGATACTTGCGCTTCCTCGCAGGCTCTGTTGTATGTTGCGGCCAGCAGAGCTTGTTGCTGGTCGAACCAGGTATGAAGGTTAATGCCTGGAGGTATCGCAGAGGCATACTGTGATAAATCGTGGCCGAACGTAAGGGATGCGCCCCCTTGCGTTGATGTGCCAATATGTTCGGCATTTGGGGGTACGGGAATAGCCCCCGTAGGCCCTGTGTTTACGGGGTTTAGGTTATCCCCGGTAGTGTTGTTTAGACTATCCGACATGGTTTTTCAGAAAGAAAAAAGAAGGTTGAAAAAAGTGCTAAGAGTAGCGGTGGGCGCCAATGATGAAACAATGGTTAACCTGGTGGGTTAACTCACTGATCTCGTCAGGAGGGTTAATCCCTTCTTTCCGAGGATCATTTGGCTGGATCGTCTGGTGGTGGGTTTCCTGCACAAGGAGACAAACCGTGACTCGTAACAAGGAGGATGGGGTGGGGGGTGCTCCTTGTTACCACTCTCCGGCGTGAGAATCAGTAATTTGCTTGGGAAGCAAAGTGTGATAGTAGTAGTAGTAGTGAGAGAGTTGAGAAGTGATACCTCAAACCTGGTTTGGGGTCGGTATTTAGAGCCGAGGAGTGAAGGAGGGTGGTTGAGTAGCTAGTCTGACATCGTACAACTGCTTGCAGGTGTGTCAGACCTGTCGGTTGCGGAGGTGATGCCACGTCCTGCTGTGATGTCAGACTGTTGTACACATGTAGGCCAGTGGGTGACTGCTCCCAGTGCCACTTGTACTGTGGTGTCAGACCCACTTGCCTTGTAGGCAGGATGCGATGCCAGGCCGCATCGTTGCTTGCGGTTACTGATGTTGTTCTCGTGTTCTTTGTTCTATCCATGATGCATGCGGGATGCGGTATCATGCTGCATCGCCGCCTGGTGACTGTTACTGTTGTCCAGATCCCTTGTCGTGACGAAAATGTTCATAGGATGCGGTGCCAGGCCGCCTCGCTATGCGTAACATATGTTTTCGTCCTTAAGGTAACTCTTCTTATCAATGGACAGATTGGGCCGATGTGTTCACGTCTATCCGCACGGACACAGATAAGTTCCTGCTGGTGGAGGTTTTTGATAAGGGTAATGGTCACTCGCGGTCTTACTGACGCGAGATCTGGGACATACCCCTTCAATATCAAACTAGAATTTAGATTTAGAATGAGTTACAATAGTACAATGCATTTAACTTATCCCGTACCAATGGGGATAAGTTTGAGATAAATTAATATCATCAAGCTGAGTTGTTGGAGATAAAAATCTACAAGGTCATTAAAAATCTTACTTAGCCCTATATTATCGTCAGCTGATATGTATTACTAATTAATTACATTAAATTACATGTTTACATTTGAATTATATACCTATTGTTTGGTTGATTAAATATTCTAGTCAAAATATTCATTATATTAGGCCATGGGGTATACTTTCACGTCCCTTAACTACACGTAGGCGCTACATCATCCACTTGACCCTCTTTCACTTCACCTCATACCAAGGAATTGGTTTAACCCCCATTAACACCCTTAAATTAATTAAAATACATATATATAGCATGTTGTGTGTGTGCAAATGTTGCTGTGCTTGATTCCCTCACTCTCTCTCCTAGTTAACATCTTAACACGTGAAAGTTTTAATGCCCTTTAACACTCTCCAGGAGCGGTATGACAAGTGTTAACGGATGCCAACTAGGATTAACACCTACGTGTGTTAGAGTATACCAGGTGGCCTTAAGATATTTGTATTTCAATAACACTTAGCTAGTCAGGATGCTCCATGTGTAATACCTGGATTGCATGTTTGTTTCCCAGTGTTTTAAAATTAGAATGTCATTATCTTAGAATGTCTTAATCGGCGAGGCATATGGCAATTTCTTGGAATCTGCCCTTTTCAATCCGGGATCAATGATTTTTCTTTGGTTCCTAAAATATCACACTTGAACTAGTCGATGAATATAACTTGAAATCAGAGAAAAATTATCTAAAAGTCAATACACCAAGCAAGAAGTAAGACTAGGGCTGTGTTTAATTAATACAACGAATACTTCTAGGTCTTTCAAGTTTTTTTTTCTTGTTCAAAAATGGAAAAAATTACATGTACTTATTTTGTCCAAATCAAAATCTCAAAAAAAAAATATGAATGCTTGTGAGAAATTTCACATCTTAAGTTTCAGTTTCTTTTTATTGTATTTCATTTTGTATTAACTTAATGTTCGCTTTAATATTACGTAGTAGTTTTCGATCTTACTACGAGGATATGAATGCTTGTGAGAAATATCAATTATTTCATTGACGTTTTCTTTTGAATCCCTAAGTTTTAATTATGACTATGAACTTAGTATTTTTTTTTTTCTCATATGTGATAATTTAAATTAACTTGATTCAAGATTAGTTGATAGTTGAGTATTATAACCAATATAACCAACTACGTGCAGATTGTTGTGACCACACAGCTACATATAAGGTTATACTCATATATATTTGACGGGCTATTAGGTTTTATATAAGATATTAATAATTTAAAATTGTTTGGGATTGACATCCGGCCAAGAAGACAGTCGGTTTATCGTAGTTCTCAAGCGAAGTCTTGCTATTCCCCAGACTAACTATTTCATCTTCTCAGTGGTGGACGATGAGCATGTCTAGCCTATGGAGCCTTTGCGGCTAGGAGTGAATGGGCTTGTTAGTTCCAATGTTGGGCATGTTCATTTTATAAAGTTTACTCTATAAAGGCCCTTACCGCGAAAAACTTCTCTATAAGTCATCCCAATACTCTCTGTAACGTGTGCTTAGCAGGAACAAAGACCATGAAACGCTTTCGCATCAAGCTAAGTTTCGAGCTTCAAAGCCACTCGAACTTGTACATGGTGATATATGTGGTCCTATTACACCGTGTACGGTACACCGGTAAAAGATAATTTTTCTTTCAATTAGATGATTATTCGAGATACATGTTGTGTTACTTACTTGAAGCAAATTATGAAACTTTTGAGGTCTTTCGAAAGTACAAGGGCTAGGTTAAGCGCGCATGATTCTAGGTACAAGCTTGGTACGTTCAAAACTAATCTTGGTGGTGAATACAAATGACAACTCACGACCCCGTATTCTCCTCGTAAAATGGGGTTGTGGAACGATGAAAACCGAACGGTGATTAGTAGTGTAAAGAGTAAGTTGAAAGCTACAGAAGTTCCACAACGGTTTTGAGTGGGAAGATGTGAGACATGCAATTTATATTCTGAACTGAGTTCCAAGTGCATTGAGAAGTCTGACACAATACTTGAAGCGTTCATGAAAATTTCACCAACCGTGGAGCATTTATGGGTTTTTGGGTTTATTAGGTATGCAGTCGCCACCCTGGTAAACCTAAAAAAATTAGATGATCATGGACATCCAATGGTTTATTTTGGATCTTAACTAGGTTTAAGGGGTGACAATATGTTTACCTAACGAGTGGGAAAATTTGCATTAGCAGGAGTGTGGAATTCACATACACAAAAGGTTAGGATTAGAATCTTCCTAAGTCTGAGCCAGAAAAGTTTCTTATTGAGACGGTGCTTGAAACCGAAAGGGAAGAGTACTAGCCACAGTTGTCCGCTGGAGCAACCATTAAACTTCTCGGCATCAGCCAGCAACACAACGACAACACCAATGCAGTAGCAAGTTGTTGTCGTCTAAAAATAGTTCAAACTAATGAAGCTCATTGTGGAGCTTGGGTCACTAGCAACACCTTTGCTTCGTCTCAAATTAGTTCAAACTAATGAAGCTCATGTGTGGATTGATGCCAGATCAATGAAAATGAAGCTTTATTGTTAGGATGGTGTGTATGGAAACTAAATCGATGAAAACGGATATTTATTATTATTATTTGAAGCAGAACCAATAGATTAATTAGAAGCTACGGATAGTGTATTCCGGAGAAAGGTTATGGGTGTTGAAATAGAGTCGATCGAGAAGACCTATACTTAGTCTATAACAGATCTTCAAAGGAGTTGATGTGTGCGAATGTGTACGTTATTTTAGACCCAATTTCAAAATACAGAAATACCTAAGAACTATACACTAATTGAAAGTGTAATGGCTGTGAAATAATATAGCAAGCAAGACCGAGTATCGAACCTAGGGACTAGATGTGGCAAACTCCAAAACTAAATCTAAACCAATAACAAGCTTAAATTAATTTGGATTTTTGATTGTTTATTTTAATTAACAAATAACCAAAATAAACTAATAAGAACTAAGACGAAGATGAGAGCCATTAGCAAGCCAGGGTATAATCAATGATAATGAACAAACTACCTAGACAAGAAACCCTAACCGTTTGCAAGACTTCTACGGTTGACAATTACGAGGTTTTTTTCTAAATCTAGACCAACTACCATCTCGTTAGAGAGGACAAATCTTATAGAAATTAGACAAGATTAATGTGACCCACACGCAAAATCCTATGAACCCATCTATGACGCGCAATCAGATAATGAATGAAGTGGTAGATTGAAATGACTCGACATATGGATACCGAATCACAAAACTAGAGACATTAAAAAGTAACACACTTTAACAACTTTTAATTGTGGAGCTAGTTTTAAATTGATAAACCGAAAACCTAGAATCACCTAGACGCAAATAAATAGAAAGACCTCAAGTTATCGAGTGTCTAAAACTATCAAACAACGACTAAACAAACCCTAGTTATCCCAATATCATCTCTCTATTTAATGGGATTGGATGCAGACTTATGTTTACTGATTTTCACTGATATATTAACTCTAATAATAGGATTAAAATGATAATTCATCAGATTAACGAACTAACTAATGATTTTAATGTGATTACAATGATTATCTTTTTTATAAACATATCAATAATGAAAACCAATCAACTAACATCAGAAAACTGTAGAATACATGATCATAATCAACAACAGTCAAAACTATTTAAATTTAACACATAAACAAAGATAAAAGTAAAACCAAACAAGTCAAAGGATATCAATTAGTTCATCAAACCTAGGTGGCTACAGAAAACTAGCCACTAAACATGATTACAGAAGTAAAACCAAGTTCAATGATAGCAAATATCATGCTCAAAATTAGAAAAATAAAAACTGAACCCTTACGGGTTGCAATCTTGCATGTTATGTTTGTTTCCCACTGTTTAAAATTAGAATGTCATTATCTTAGAATGTCTTAATCGGCGAGGCATGTGGCAATTTTTTTGGAATTTGCCCTTTCCAATCCGGAATCAATGATTTTTCTTTGATTCCTAAAATATCACAACTTAACTGGTAGATGAATATAACTTGAAATCAGAGAAAAAATGTATAAAAAATCCATACACCAAGCAAGAATTAAGACAAGGGCTATGTTAAATTAAAATAACGAATATTTTTCTAGGTCTTTCAAGTTTATTTTCTTGTTCAAAAATGGAAAAATCATATACTTATTTTGTTCAATTCAAAATCTAAAAAAGAAAAGAGTAAATTACGTTTTTGGCCCCTGTGGTTGTATCACTTTTACTATATTAGCCCAAAATAAGAATTTTTAACATATAGTCTAGAGATCATGGGGCCAAAATGGTTAGTTATAGAGACCATAGGGCCAAAATGATTAGACTTAGGGGCCAAAATGGTTAGTTATAGAGACCATAGGGGCAGATATGTTAAAAATTATGATTTTGGGCTAATATAGTAAAAGTGATATAACCACAGGAGCCAAAAACGTAATTTACTTCTCAAAAAAAAAATAAAAAATTTTCCCTGTTGAGCAATATATTCAAAGGTATAGTAATAAGAATGAGATTTTGAAAAGTTTTATCTAGGTTTATGGCTTAATAAACAATTTTAATTTTTTTCTGTGTTACGTGTATTATTTAGTAGCCACATATATGTAATTTCAAGGGATTATATATATGTATTTTACTGTAGTTATGTGTATGTAACTCCATCTAGCTAGGTTAAAAACATGAGCGGAATAAATAAAATACTAAATAGTTAAAAATTAAAATTTTGAAATGATATTTTTAGGTAAGATATATTTAAAAAAAATAAGAGATAAAATACCTAATGGTTAAAATAAGAGAATCGAGAAATCAAATATTAGCTCATAAAATTAGGCTAGGTTGCTTTTTTCGCTTTGTGTTTCATAGGCGGTATCTTTAACTATCAAAATTACACTGACTGTCCTTTATGTTTACACATATCACATACCAACACCGACTGTGTAAAATCTTTTTATTCTTGTATGCAGATGTGTCAAATAATTTTTTTTATAAACCAAGGTTAAAATCGAATTCAAGCATTTTAGATCTAATTTCTGATTTTTTTTAGAAAAGAATTGAATATGGAGGGTTATTGAAAATCCATCAGTTGAATCTTAGAAATTTGACTCTCATGAAATTGAATGAAAACGAGTTTTTTACTATCGCTGTATTGTGGCGAACGTCTTTTATTGTTTATTCTGTGTTTACATGTGTTTTAAAATCACTACAAGCGCGTTGCGCACGAAACCGCTGGCAAGAAAAGAAAATATAGAAAAAACAGTAAAAGATAACCAAAAGAAAATCAACAAAAAAAGTTGTATGGTAATGATGTTGTTCGTATGAAACCTGTGGTCAGAGTTGAGCAAATGATACTGGGTACCGGTACCAAATTTCTCGAAACAAAAAGATCTTAAGTACCAATTCGGTATACGACTTTTGGCGTTCCTGGTACCTGTTCGCTACCGGTTTTTGCCTTCATATACCGGTACCCTAACTGGTATTTTTGGTAGCAGTACCGATTCGGTAATTGTTGGCACCGAGCTCATCCCTACCATTGAAACTAAAAAAAGAAATCATTATCAGTTGAAGAAAATCAACAAAAAAAGTTGCACGATGCCGTTGTTGTTCGTACGGTACCCGTGATCAGGGATGAGCAAATGGTACCGGGTAGCAGTACCGAATTTCCCGAACTAAAAGATTTTCAAAATCAATTCGATACCGCCTTTTAGCGTTTTCTGTACCAGGTTGGTGTCGGTTTTTAACTTCATGTATCAATAACCGTACCGGTATTTTCGACAACAATACCGGTTGACACAAACTTATCCAACTTAAAAAGTAAAGAAGATAATACAAATATTAAAAAAACAATATATATTATTATAGTATTTAAAAAACTATTAATTAGCTTCTATTTTTAATATATATATATTGATGATAATTAATGACGTCTTAACCCCACTTCAAGATGATTTTGACCTTTATGATTTTAGTTTGAATCTAATGAACAATCTTGGAACTTTTGGCGTAAGGAAACTTGATTTTGGTTCCACTGAATTTTTATTTTATTTTATTTTATTTTTGTAAATGGCTAACTAAATCATCGGATAAGTATCCTGGAATGTCCTCAATCGAGCAAATACAACATCTCTTCCATAACGGTCAGAGTTGGATGCATACCCGAGCAACCAACCCACCAGTTCCGGGGAAAACCCGCCTCCCGAAGGCCCATTGCAGTAAAACCCGTTTGACTGGGTTTCAAACTAGCGAAACTTTATTGCCATCAACAATGTCCTTCAAAGTGATGCTAGTGAGAGTTGAACTTGAGACCTCTAGGAGAAAAACCAAGTGACTAACCACTAGATCTATAACAACCCTCCTAAAATACTTATAACATCCATATACGCCCTAAAATACACCCGGTATACGAAAAAGTCGGCCCCAAATACATTTAATTTAACAAAAATAAATAAAAACAATATTTAATGTGCTCGCGGGGCGCGACAACTTCAGGTAAGGTTGTCGCTGGGCGAGACAGCTTGGCCACCAGGCTTAACCTGGTGCCGCCACGTGGCATGTGCGTGTCGAGGCTACTGGGTCAACTCAGCAACCCTAGAGCCTACTCCGCTTACCTCGCGGGCAGCGAAGGAAGACCCTTAGTTGGTTGCGGGGTGCGAGAAAGTCCCTGATCAGCACTATAAATAGGGATCGGTGGCATTCAGTTCAACTCGTTCATCACACAACTTTCTCTCTCAATTCTGAATAGCAATTTTAATTTCCAGGTATTATACCCACTAAAATAGTGAAGCTCTACCTCGATGTAAGTATCATAACCCCCGGTTACGTATTAGATACGCTGCCCGATTGATTTAGTGCTCCGTAACGTATGTCAAGGCTCTGCCTGACTCAGTCGTTGGAGTTCTGTCTCGGGGAGGGTATAACTAATGTAAATTTGGGTTATTATACTAACGTGTGTGCATTGTTTAATTTAATGGATTATAACCAGGAAATCACAAGGAAATACCTAAATTAGCAAAGTGAGTGATTCCTCTTTTCACAAATTGTTTTTACAAAACCTCAATTGTTTTAAATTATATTTAACAGTGATTGAGTATTTGTGATTCTACAATTATCGTCGGTATGTTGGGGTTTTGTATACAAAATTTGTTACTACACTGTGAGTAGTAACATTACCACCAGTCAGGATTGACAGTACCGTGGGTGGTAATTAAAGTAGATGTAAACAAATGTAATTGCTGGATTGCCCTCAATGTTGTAAAATGATGAAACTTGTTTTAATTAAACTGGAATTCACTCGCCAGTATTTCTTGCTGATAAAATGTTTTCAAACGCGTTTCAGGTAACAAAATATGAAAGCCAATTAGAAGCCAGCTGGAGAGCACTGAAGGCTTGGAAAAGTGGCTAAAAAAGTTACCTAAATAAAGAAGAAGTTTTATTTCAATAAATTAGGGTTTATCCCTATAAACATGTTTGTAATGGAAACTTGGGAATTTCCTATGTATTTATTATTATAAAAATGTGGTGTTTTACTCTAGTAAACAATTTCCTAACTACGGTCCTGATGTAAATTCCGCTTCCAAATAAATAAACACCGATACCACTGATACAGGTTCGCGGCCGCCCGTTCCCAAAGTTAGGGGTCAGGGGTTGCGACAGAAGGTGGTATCAGAGCTACAGCCACTGATTTCTGCCACAGAAGTGTTCCGCTGATATCAAAGTTTTATCCTTTATGTTAGGAAATAATCTACGGGATTACGTGCATATTTTATTATTTTGTGTTATTTGACAAAATGTTAGTTTATAGTATGAGTGATCAAGGTCCATCGGACGCCTATCGTCAACTGTCTAGTTCTCCTAGAGATGAAGGAACTTCCTCCCAGCCTACCCCTTCGGGGTATTCAGCTGACACAGAAGAGGGGATTTTCATATTTAAGGCGCAATACGAAGAGCCATTCCCTACCAAAAAGAGAGGATGGTTCAGTCGGGGAGGACACGAGCGTAGGAAAAGAATGAGGAAATTACAGCAACAAAGGGCTTTAGCAGCAGCAAATAGGGAGATGAATGCCCAGACTCAAGACATAATCAATAGGCGACTAGCCAACTTTCACATACTAGCTACCACTGTCGCAGACCCAAACTTAGAACAAATCATTGCACCACAGCCACTACCCTTGTTCCCAACCCAACCTATGGAAATAGAACCTAACCTAGGAGACCAGATTCCCATACCCGCCTTGGACCCAAACGAAATCCCTAGAGTCCCAGCACCAAATTCTCTAGCATACGACACATGGGAGGATGACCATAGGGATTATCGAGAACTCTACCCACAGGAGGAACCCATACCAAACCCATTAGCACCATACCCCAACCTTGACCCTCAAGATCTATACTGGGATGCCGATCAGTATGTTCGGGAAATAATAGAAAACCCATACCTATATGGAGAAACCGTACCACTGTACCCTGACCCAATACCAGCACCACCACCACCCATGAGTACCGAAAATGTGCAGGAACTCCACATTTTTTGTGAGGAGTTAGTGGATGAAGGACAAAGAATAAGATAAATAGGGGAAAAACTCGTTTGGAAGTATGACGAGCGAAATATGCAATACTGGATGAATCCCTAGTCGTAATAATATATATATATATATATATATATAGGGAGGGGCTCATGCGAGAACCACCCTTATTGTGAGAACCGCGAGAACCAATGTGAACACAACCTAAAATAGCTAAAAAAACCTAAAAAAACCTAACCCCCACCCCCCTCCCCCAAAAACCTAAACCCCCCCCCCCCCCAAGCTAAAAAAACCTAAAAAAAAACTAAAAAAAACCTAAAAAAACATAAAAAAAACCTACCCCCCCACCCCCCTCAAGCTAAAATGCTAAAAACTAAACCCCCAAAAAACCTAAAAAAATCTAAAAAAAATCAAAAAAAAATCCAAAATTTTTTTTTTTGATTTTTTTAATATTTTTAGGTTAAAATCGCTACTTTTCGAAGCCAAAAAAAAAAAAATTTTTTTTTTTGGTTCGAAAAGTAGCGATTTTAACCTAAAAAATATTAAAAAAATCAAAAAAAAAATTTTTGTGTGATTTTTAGCTATTTTTAGGCATTTTTGGTGTGTTCACATTGGTTCTCGCGGTTTTCACAATAAGAGGTGGTTCTCGCATGATCTTCTCCCTATATATATATATATATATATATATATATCTATACTACTTTATAAAGCATATAGGAAGGATAGAATGGTCATTTGACACTTTACAAGTCTTTGAAGCCCATTGTACAAACCTATTAAGCACAAAGTGTTGAAAACTTCTTTTCAACACAAGCTGAACCTGTTGGGCGGGATATCTAATTTGTGGGCGGTATTTCAAATTTCAAACACGCCTCTAATCTACACGCCATTGTCAACCCATTGTCAGATCTATCTTTTCTTCATCAAATCTACACGCCTCTCTCTCTCTCCTTTTCTCTTGCTTTTTCCTCTTTTATCCTAAATCTCAGAGTTGATGTTGGAGCTGTTAAAGAGTGATGTCAAAATTGATTAGGTTTTGGTTTAGATTCATGACTGCGTGCTTGATTTCAGGCAATCTAGGGTTTTGTAAGTGGAGATTTCGGCGATATAGGGCTTAAACAAGCTTTATCTGGTGGCTTGGTAAGAACCGATACCTGTAGAATCATTTCTTTCTTCTGATTTAATGAATATATCTGGCTCTAATATGGCAAGTTATGATGTTTGACGGTAGTTGCTATTTGTTTTTCAGATGTCGAAGGCACCAAACTTTTTTTTATAGCTTTTTACTGTCATTTTTGCTTATGAGGTGCGTTTTTTTGAAGATTTAGGGTTTCGGTTATCTGTTTTGATACCCTTTTATCCTAAATTTCATGTTTCAAGCATCAATTTGTATTATAAATTTGACTGTAATTGCATATTTTGATGTTGTACATGCAGATTTAGAAAATAGAAGAGGAACTTGACCCGATTGAAATCGCATATTTTGATGTTCTATGATTCTTTTTCATCTTCGATTGGGGTTATTTGACGGGGTCTCAGGTTTGTAAATCAGTGCTTTATTTTATTAGCTTTTTTTGCTCTTTGTATAATAATAGACTAATTAGCTGGTGATTCAAAACAAATCTTGATATTTTATTGATGTGTAATTAAGGTTTGGTTCATGATCTGTTGTTTCTTGAACATTTAACAGAGGTTGGGCTGGGATGTGGCTCATCTAACGCCAAGGGGTATGGTTCTTGTTTATTTTATTTTATTTTTATATGTGGATAATTATCGCTGCTTTTGTTTTTACAATCTTCAGATCTTGAGGAAATTGAAAAACAAAAAACAAAAATCAACAATTCAGTTAATAATGGGTTCGGTGGGTACAGAAAACATAACTGATATAACTGGTTTGGGTTATTTATAACGGGTTAACCGACCACTGGTTAAAAAACCCAGTGGTTAATGTTTGACTAAAAAGTTCTATGTAAATGTCTTGAATGGTCTCAAACGAAAAAAATTAAGGAACTTTTTGAACCATAATCATTTACTAATGTAATCATCTCAGGTTACGTTTTATTTTTAGATTCTCAAAAGTTTGTTAACTTGATTTTACATTTTTTGAAAAAAAAAAAACAATGAGATTGTTTGCAGCTGACCACATATGGCTTGTTGTGCTAAAACGTCTTGCAGTTGGTACAAATGTTGGTGAAATACGCATCTGGGAGGTTGGGTCTCGAGAAAGGATGGTACATAAACCCTTCAAGGTTTGGGATTTATCTGCTTGCTCAATGCCTTTCTAGGTAAAGTTCCTTTTCCAATTTTGTGTTCATTGATGCATGTAAGTGATGAATTTTCAATGGTTGTGATTCAAGCAAACAATTTGTTAGAAGATCAGCCAGGTTGAATCAGGACCGTTGAGTTCGATGAATTCAGGTCCGTACGGAACGTTCATCGGCGTCTATGACGGACATGGTGGACCGGAGACGTCAAGATTCGTTAACGAGAATCTGTTCGCTAATCTCAAGAGTAAGTTTGGTTAAACGGTTTCAAGAATTCGATTCGATTGTGTAAGTGTGAAACTTTATAAAGTATTTGTTTATTTTGGTTCAAGAAAAAGGTGGACGAATTAAACAACAGTCTTTCGAAGCATATGGAATAGTAAGTCTCAAATATTAACCGTTTCTCGACACATTTAAAACATTCAAATTTAACATTATTCTTTTTTTTAAATTTTTGCAGGATTAAGAAAGATTTAGTGGACCCCGAAAAACTTCAAGCCACACTCGCCGATGAATCTTTCTCTAACGGTTCCGATCTCAAAAAGTCGCTAGAAACAATATCTGATCTCAAAGTATCAAAGGACAATTTGCACAAAGTATCAAAGGACAATTTGCACAACAATGCAATGAGCTATTCAATTTTTTTACTGATATATACAACATACTTTCTTTTTTACCATTTCATGCAACATTCCGTTTCTTAGCAAAGTATGCAACTTGTTGCACTGACGACGCAAAACACGTAAAACACAATCTGAATACATAACGACATGACATCTGTTTTTATATATTGATTACAGACAGAGAAGACCGTGATCACCACAATTCACCAGCCATCGAGCCGGCTTTTCCACAAATTTGATAATCTAATCCTACTTAGCAAATGGAGCTTGCTTTATTTCGGGAAAGCATCCGAAGCCATGGTATACTTTTCATCAATAGGATGTTCTCCATTAATTTCCATGAATCCCGCAGAGTTTTAGCTGGACTTTTATGGTGGCAGTCAGAAGTTCACAGTCCTAAAGACCTTGATAATCAAGTAAGAAATATTATAAAAAAATAAAAAATATCAATATATGGAATCAATGATAATCTTAAGTCTACAATCTCATTTGCAGGCAGGGTTGTTGTTCTTCATTGCGGTATTTTAAGCATTTTTCCGGTTTTCACAGCGATTTTTACATTCCCACAAGTAGGGATGAGCTTGCTCATGTGGGCCACAAGAAGGCGCAATGTTAAACAAGGAAAGAGCAGCAGATATGTATAGATTAAGTGCATATTTTATGGCGAGAACAACAACTGACCTTCCACTTGATCTGTTTCTCCTAATGCTTTTTCTCCTTGTTGTTTATTTCATGGCAGGCTTGAGATTAACCGCCGATTCGTTTTTCTTAACTATTGTCTTCCTATGTATAGTTGCTGCTCAGGTATGCCGTTTGTCCTAACTGCGAGTTTGATATAATAAGTTGGGTTTTTAACTGAAAAACAAAAATGGCAGGGACCTGGG
>JARYGA010046840.1:0-29228 GCA_030545235.1 Helianthus tuberosus | reverse complement strand
TCAAGTAAGAGTAGAATTTATTTTCTATCTCGGAATGGTATGTGTTCTATCTCTTTAAAATATATTTGTTTATTATCTTGAACCCAATACTGACTTAAGCATCGGAGGGGTGTTAGCCAAGCTAACACCCACCTTAGTTTACAATTGTTTTGCAGGATATGTTTCAGGATATAGCTCCAGTATATATACTCAGGATAAGTCGAAAGATTAGAGGATTGGCCCCCTCTCTCACGTTTAAGGGATCCTGATCCCTTCAAAGGTTTAAAGGTATTCACCTTTCTTTCGAATTGGGTTTAAACACCTCGCCTGGAGCGCAAGTTATCTAGGTGTAGTTCAAGGTAGCGGGACCAGTTCATGTAAAAGTGGCTGACAATTTCGTTACTATTGGCTATTTCCTGGATCCTAAAGGTATATGAGGATTGATCACCCTCTCTCACGAAAGAGTATTTTCATACTCTCAAAGGTTTAAAGGTTTTCACCTTTCTAAGTCTAGGAGTTTATACACTCTCGCCTGTAGCGCATGAAATTCAGGGTTTATCCCCAGATATCAAGGTTTATCCCCAATATGCTAAGGATTCTTTTCAGGATATCAGGGGTTCTGCCCTTGGGCATTCGGAATTCATTCGAGTCAAAATGTAAATACATTTATGTTTTTATCGAACACAGGGGACACACGTTATGGATCCAAGTTTATAAGTATACACTGGGGACAAACTTATGATAAAAGATCAGAACTGATCCTCTAAGGATCTCTGGTATGATTTCTCCTTTTTATTTGGGCAATTTATAGATGTATTTTAAAATCCTGATCAAGATATCTTTCAGGATATCTTCCAGGATTCATTTATAATATATGTTCCTAAGAATGTTCAAACCAAACAATTTCCATAAGTAAAATTTGTATGACAATAACAATAAAGTCAAGAGAGTAGTTATATTATTAACATACCAAAAGATGTGCTCTTAGTTTCACCTCAAAACAAGGCCCATTCACTAAGAGCACTAATAGTTCATAACCATATTTACCCAACAGTTGAGGGCTTCATCTCAAACCGAGACCCATCCACCTTCAACTGTTGTATTGTTCAAAAAGCATGCAGGAAATGTAAATTGTTCAGGTACGAGAAAGTAAAATGCAGAAAGGTAAATTGTTTGTGGAACTGCAAACCAACATTCAAATTCAAAAAGGTGGGCTCTGCCCTTGGCACGTATATCCGTCATCGCCCACCTAAATGCCCTCACACAGCGGCATCACCTCCAACCTTCTCAGACTTCTCCGCTCCAGCATCTTGACCAGCATCCTGCGCAGCATCCTGACCAATGTCCATCTCAGCATCACCTCCAGCATCCTTCTTCTCTCCAGCTTGGACCACCACCTCCGTTGACTTGGAAGACTCACCGGCTTCAGCAGGAAGTGGCACAGCTTTGCCTCCGAGCTCCTTCAATTTAGCCACCCAGGATTCGACTGGCCAAGATGGACAAACAAGGCCCGTCTCCTTGGCCTCATAGGCCATCTTGATGCGTGCTTGTAGCAGGGAGACGATAGCAGAAGCCTTGATTCCCACTCGAAAGCTGATCAAGGCCTGATCATGCTCCATTTGAACGCTGGCAAGTTTGACCTCAGCATCTTGGGTGACCTTCTTTAGCAAGCTTTCATAGTGCCGGCTCTTTGCTTCGGCAATAGCACCTTGGTCAGCAACGGTGCTCTCGAGCTGCTTGATCCTGGCTTCATGAAGTGCCACAGTACCACAAGCATCATTGTACAAGTGGAGCAAATGCTGGAGGCCCTGTACATTGATCACAGGTATGGGGTTAGAATGTATGCTGACTAAGACATCCTACCAGGATATCCTGTTAGGATATACGTGCAGGATATATGTGCAGGATATACATGAAGGATATGCGGAAGGATATTACCTTGTTGAGGAAGGATGTCATTGGATCTAAGGAGTCGGAGAAGCTGAGTTCATCATAGGAGAACCCTTCTGAGCCTGGAGTACTGACCTCAAGGCCCTTTCTCTTTTTCGCTGCGGAAGCACGAGTTCTTGGATTGGCCTTGGGAGCCGGGAGTGGCTTGGAGCTGGTGGTAGCAGGAGTCTCTTTCTTGACTATGGCTGGAGTTGGATAGCTGTCAAGTTCATCCAGGTCTAGATAGACTGGGACTTTGCTGGAATCTGCACACAGGGAGTAAATTCTAAATCCCTCCTATAAATAACAGATAAGAAGCATATGTGTGCAGGATATCTTGCAGGATCCTTACCAGACATATTGGCACTTGAAAGAGGACTTGGAGTTGGTGGAGAAGGATTGAAACTTCTTTCTGCCTCTGGGAGAAGTCTAATGGCGTCTATTCTTTCTTGGGAATTAGCAAGAGGAGGAGCAATCTTCCTAAAATCAGCTGCACAATAATGAAAATTTATTAGTTCAGAATATGAGACAGGATAAGAGACAGGATCATTCTTAAACCCTAATTCCTACCCTTTCTTAACCATCTCATCAGATAATCCGTTCCACCGGGGATCGAATCCCTTTTTACAAAGAAAAACTTGGATTGCCAACCATCCTCGTTTTTGGTGGCGCGAAGAATCAATGGGGGACCGGAGCTAGAGTAAAATAGAAACCTAGAAGAGCCATGGCATCTAAGCTTGTAGGCTAAAGGAAGATCATGGACAGAAAGGTCAGGTATGTGGTTTCTCTTGATTTGGTCAAGAACAGACAAAACACGCCAAAGCATTGGCATGGTTTGGCTGAAAGAAATGTTAGTGACGTTAAAGAAGTCGGTAATAAAATCCGGAAAGGGGAATCGTAGCCCTAAGGTGAAGGGGAAAGCATTGAAGCAAATCCACTCGGTGGAAACCATATCTGACCGGATTTCTCTGTCAAAGGGTCGGAATATGGTTCCATCCGGAAAGATTCCGGAAGATTTCAGAGCCGACAGATGAGCACTATCAAAGGTGCATGTTTCATTCTCCGGTTCTTGGAGAAGATTCTGTTGGATGAATGTGGGAGCCGAGTCGCCTGAACTGGATCTCGTTTGCCTAGGCATTTGGTCGCCTGAATTTTTGCCGGAGTAAAATGAGAAATGGTTATGAAGATGAGAGAGAGAATATTACCTTTTCTTGACGACTGTGGGTAAAAAAGAAGATGAGGGTGAGAAGATATAGGGTATGATGAATAAATATAGGTTGGGTAGTTGAAAGCTGTCACATCAGAAGTCTTATCTCTTAATTGTCTCGGCCATTGTGAAAAAATGTAACCGTTAGGATATCAAACGGTAACATTTTTGGGGACAATTGTTATGGGTGAAATTCTGAGCCCATATCCTGGAAAATATCTTGATCTATATTTTATTTATGTAGTATTTGTTTACATCCGGGATACTGGTTCAGGATATTGGTAGTATCCTGAACGATATCCTCGGGATTACTAATGGATTATGTGCAGGTACGTGTGTTAGAAGCTAGCAACGTTCACAAAGACTTATTCCGCGGAAGACTCGGTCCAGGCCGTTCAAAGAAAGACGTTGAAACCTTATTACTCGGTCTACAACGTTCGTGGTGGAATATTCGGAGCATCCCATATTTATAGGAATATTTGTTTGTACTTCGTTACTATAAATAGGAGGAACACCAGATCAAATAGGACACAACAATTTCACTGCAATCACACTCACTACACACTAACACTTGTTCTTTCGCAATTTGTACTCTCACACGAATTCATTGTAACACTTAGCGATCTGGTTGATATCCTGCACTGTATCCTGAAGTTTAAGGCAATAAGAAGAACAAGGCAGCTGCGATTGTCAGCTCCCGAGGTTTTATGCCGGCGATCTAGATTGATCAAGGGCTTTCCTCGTACATCTCGTGTCGTTTCCTTTACTTTTTGCTTATTATTTGCTCATTGTTTGATCGCAGATACAGCTCAATATCCTGAGCCGTATCCTGAATACTGATTTTCTAAATAACTCAACAAGTATATTTTCTATAAACTTTCTAGCACACTACCTCACATTACTAATTTGATCACTAAATTGCTTCGGTAATTTTTGACCAAAACATTAACTATAGTATGAAAATGATACTGATCAAGTATAGACAAATTTGACTTGTCTGGAATGGTTAGAACATTCATCTGATGATGTGTTTTGTTGTGATAATCACACTGGATATGGCCTTGCATGAGAATTGAGTAGTGATACATGCCATACAATGATCTTTATGATAAAAGCAATCTGTGAACCAATACGTGACTTACTGTATGCAAATATGTGACTTGATTGATTGTGAAACTGATATTCTTTGGTAACCACGGTAGGGTTTGGTTGACCAACTTGGAATGGGTAAAGTAACTTAACAATCCGAGCAATCTAAGGTGAGTTCATTCCTCTTGAGCATGCGTCCCGGTGGTTGGGACAGTCATTAGGTACCCCTGAGAGGGATAGGTTTTTGGGTAAATCAATTAGGTATTCCTGAGAGGAATACATCTTGTGGGTAACATCAGGAATGTTGGATAATACACCCATCCTATCACCTTTAAGTCCCATCTTGTTTGTTACCTGAGAGGTAACGGGGTATTAGTTGGTAGCGCTATCTAGGTTTGGCACCCTTACCCCGTACCTGAGAGGACGTGTGTGAACTAATGACCCAGTCATGCCCAATGCTTTGATAGGAACATTGGGGAAATGGCAAAATAATTCAGGAGCCGTCTTGTATTCGAGGTATTATCAACATTGTAATCAATGAACGGAACTAAACATTTGCTAACTAACGTTTTCATAAAACTATGAACTCACCAATGTTGTCTGATACACTTGTGTGCATGCTCGTTGGTTATTGATATGTGTGGAAGTGGAACTTGCTATCTGGGATGCTGGAGTGGTCATGGGTCGAGATACGTGGAAACTTGAAACAACACTAGTAGATTACATACACTTGAGTTTCGGTTAAACTTTGTATTATGCTTACGCTGAACACAACGAGTCATAAATAATGTTTTGTAATACTTACCTTAATGAATGAAAGTTTTTATTTAAAACCTTGTTATGAGTTCAATGTGATTAGTGGCTAGATCCTTGTACGTCACACGCCTCGCGGGGAATTCCGCATGTGGTATTTTGGGGGTGTGACAAATATGCTCGTCCACCGGACATGTATAGCGCTGCTGCTAATGTCACTGCTGCTGCGCTTCTTGCAGTCGTCAATGCAGCACTGCTGCCATCGTTGTTGTGTTGCTGTTGTCGCTGTTGTGCTGTTGCTGCTACTGTCGCTGCTACTGCGCTTCTTGCAGCCGTCGCTGTTGCGCTAAAGCAGCCGCTGACGCTGCAGCACTGCTGCTGCGCTTTACTAGTGTTGCGGCGTGCAGAGCTGCCCCTGCTACTGTATTTTGACCCATACCATTGTTTTGGTAAAAATTTACCGAAGCAATTAAGTGATCAAATTAGTTTTGTGAGGTAGTGTGCTATCAGTGTTCGTGAAAAATATGATGATTTGGTTGTTTGCAAAAACGGTTTTAAGCATATAGCTCAGGATACCAAGCTATATCAACAGTCAAACAATGAGCAGAAATGTAGAGGTTGACATGAGATGTACGAGGAAAGCCCTTGATCAATCTAGATCTCCGGCATAAAACCTCGGGAGCTGACAATCGTCCGCTGCCTTGTTCTTCTTATTATTTGAATAACCTGGATACAGTGCAGGATAATGCTCAGATCGTTACTAAGTGCTACAATGCTTGCTAGTGGTGTGTGATTGCAAGAGAAAATGTAAGAATTCGAGAGTAGTGAGTGTGCTGTTGTGACCTATCGATCTGGTTATCCACATATTTATAGTTACAAAGAAAAAAAAATTCTCCTAAAATGGTGGGATGCCTCAGAATATTCTTTAGTGAACGTTGTAGACCCAGTCTTGCGGCTTCAACGTCTTCCTTGTAACTGAATGGAACGAGTCTTCAGGAGAACAGGTCCTAGTTAACGTTATTATCCTGCACTCATAACCTGCAAACAGACTGTTAGCAAACACCAGGATACAGCATCAGGATGTTACCAATATCCTGGTCCAGCATCCTGGTTGTGAATAGCTATTATGTAATCAAGATATAATTCAAGATATAATCCAGGATATGGGCTCAGAATTTCACCCATAACAATTGTCCCAAAAAATGTTACCGTTTAAGGATCCTGAGCCCTAAAGGTTACATTTTTCATGATAACGAGGTAATTAAGAGATAAGACTCCTGATTTGACCCCTTGTAACTGCTCAAATTGATTTCATTCATTACCCCCCATATCTTCTCGAGCTAATCCCATTTAATCCTCCACCAAGAAGAAAAAGGTAAAAAGATCCTCTCTCTCTCTCTCTCTCATCTTCATATCTTTTCTCTTCTCTTTTCCCAATCTCCGGCGAAGGATGGCGAGACAAACCAGATCAAGCTCCGGTGATTCTGCCCCTACTTTCTTACCACAGAATCTTCTCCAAAATCCGAAGAGAGAAATGTGTACTTTCGATAGTGGTTATCTCTCAGCCCTGCAATCATCCGGCATCTTTCCGGAGGAGACGGTGTTCAGACCCTACGATCGGGAGATTCGGTCGGATATGTCATCCACCAAATGGATATGTTTTAATGCATTCCCCTTCACTTTAGGCCTTCAATTCCCTTTTCCTGATTTCATCAATGAGTTCTTCCGTATCACCAACCTCAGTTTTAGCCAGATTATGCCGATGCTCTGGCGAGTGCTGCTCGTTCTTGATCGAATCAAGAACGCTCACATTCCCGAGCTTTCCGTCAATGATCTTCCACTAGCATACCGGCTAAGATCTCACGGGTCTAGCAGATTTCTGTTCTACTCCACTTCCAACGATCCTCTGATACTCCGAGCCAACAGGAACGAAGAGGAATGGAAGTCCAAATTCTTCTTTGTGAAAAGAAGTTCGATTCCTAGTGGAGCGGATTATCCGGTGAAGTGGTTGAGAAGGGGTAGGATTTAGGGATTTAGGATGATCCTCTGTAATATCCTATCATGTATCCTGAACTGGTCCTTCTTTTGTTTGTGCAGCTGACTTTAGGAAACTAGCACCTCCCCTCGCTGACTCAGAGAAAAGGATCCAAGCCATCAGACTTCTTCCCGAGATTGAAAGAAGCTTTATTCCGTACCTAGCATCCTCAAGCCAACACTCCAGTTCAAACATGTCTGGTAAGGATCCTGTTTAATATTCTGCACACATTTTGTTATTTGATATTTTATATAGTAAGGTTTCAAGATTACTCCCTGCATGCAGATGCTAGCAAAGTTCCCATCCTCCTGGACCTTGACGAGCTTGACAACTACCCTACTCCTATCCAGGTCAAGAAGGAAACTCCGGTCATAACCAGTTCCAAACCAGCCGCAGCTCCGAAGCTCAACCTAAGAACTCGTGCTTCCATGTCAAAGAAAAGGAAGGGCTCTGAAACCACTACTCCAGCTTCCGAGGGGTTCTCCTATAAGGACCTCAGCTTCACTGATTCTCTGGAGCCCATGACTTCCTTTCTTCATAAGGTAATATCCTGGCCCTATATCCTGCACGTATATGCTGAGTATGTATCCTGGTTAGCAAACATTAAGCTATACCTGTACTTTTTTTTGCAGGGCCTTCAACATTTGCTGAAACTCTACACTGAGGCCTGTGAGACAACAAAGCTTCAGAAGGTCAGGATCAAGAAGCTCGAGACCACCGTGGTCGACCAGGGTACAATTGCTGAAGCCAAGACCCGACACTATGAAGATAAGCTAAAGAAGGTTACGCGGGATGCCGAAGTGAAGCTAGCCGTCGCCCACGTCGAGCATAAACAGGCCATGATCTTTTTCCGAGAGGGGATCAAGAACTCCGCAGTTGTCTCCCTCCTGCAAGCCCAGATCAAGATGGCATACGAGGCCAAGGAGACAGGCCTTGAGTGCCCAGCCTGGCCTGTTGAGTCTTGGGTGGCAAAGCTTAAGGAACTTGGAGGCAACCCTATGTCGTGTCCTTCAAAATCTGGAGCTAGGGAGTCTTCAAAGGCAGCTGAGGTGGTGGTCGAGGCTGGAGAGAAAAAGGATGCTGATACTGATGCTGGTCAGGATGCTGCTCAGGATGCTGGTGCTGAGGAAGTGAAGAAGGTTGGTGGTGGTGATGCTGTGTGAGAGCATCAAAGTGGGCAATGATGGATATTGTTGCTTAGGCCGGGGCCCACTTTTTTAAATTTGAATGGTCTGTAATCCGAAACAATTTACTTTTTCTGCATTTACTTTTCCTGCACTTAGATACAATATGATGGCCAAAGGTGGAGGGATCCTGAGTTTCAGGACGAAGCCCTTGGTCGTCAATGTTAGTATGCTTTTGAACAATCAACAGTTGAAGGTGGAGGGATCCTGTGTTTTCAGGACGAAGCCTTCAACTGTTTATGTAAATATGCTCTTGAACTAGTTGTACTTTTGGTGGATGGATCTCGTTTTAAGATGAAGCCAAGAGTACAACCTTTTGGTCTGTTAATAATAAATAACTAACCTATTAGCCTTATCTTTGTTGTTGTGTTTTTATTAGGTAAAATATGTTCTGAATATCCTGATCAAATATCCTGGTCAGGATACTTGTATCATGCTCAACATTTTTGTTACTTTTTATTCCAAAACGTTAGATAAAAACTTAATCAAATATGAGTTGGTAAAAACTTAGCTTATTCAGATAAGGCTTTTGAACTTAGGAAAATAAAAACCATACCAGAAACACTTAGGCAATAATTTCCAACTTCAACTTTCAAATGCTTTACAATGTCCCCAGCATGGATGTCCCCTGTCTGTGCAGGATATTGCATCAGTGCATGACATATTTCAGTATTCCTTCAGTTTAAACTTTGTAATACTCTATCCATAAAAGAATGTGTGTAAACACAATCACAGTTTGTTTGGAACTTGTCCATAAACATTAGTTTTACTGGGGATAAACCCTTAATATCCTGGGGATAAACCCTTAGCATCCTGGGGATAAACCCTTAGTTTCATGCGCTACAGGCGGGAGTGTATAAACTCCAAGACTTAGAAAGGTGAAAACCTTTAAACCTTAGAGAGTATGAAAATACCCTTTCGTGAGAGAGGGTGATCAATCCTCATATACCTTCAGGATCCAGGACATAGCTGATGTGAGCAAAATGCAACATATAAATTACATCAAATGTGGCATAAAACTAACCCTTTTTAGTACTAATGTTGGAAAAAGTGTGTTTTTGTCTTCCTTTTGTATTTTCAGGATTAAAAGAGCTTAAATAAACAAAAGAAGCAAAAATGCAGCTAAATCTAACAATAATATAAGAAAAGGGAAGAAACGTGGCATGCCCAGCCCCTCGACAGCATCTCCCAAAGCAAAAACAAAAAGAAAGCTGAGCATGGGGCTGTGCCCAGCTCGACACGGGGCGTGTCCAGCTCAACACGGGGCAGTGTCCAGCGGACACGGGGCCGTGTCCAGAATTCTGTAGAAAAGACAAAGCTATAGAAGCTTCTATCACCCACCACGGGGGCGTGCCCAGCGGACACGGGGCCGTGGTCAACGCAAAGATACGCAGAATCTTGCCAAATCTGATAGTACAGATACGCTTCTGCACACGGGGCCGTGCCCAGCGGACATGGAGGCGTGTGGAGCTAATAAAGACAACTTGTAATTAATGAAGAAAGAGAAGATTGGTGGACACGGGGCCGTGTCCAGGCTTCTGTGCAGGCTATAAATAGGGGTGCTTGGCTCATTTGCAAACCATCCCTTGGCACACCACCTCTCTCACACTTCACCCACCACCCACCACCATCACAACACCCTCATCCACCACCATCATCCATTGTCCATCATAGAGTGTGAAAGTCATCTCGGGATCCAAGATTGATCGTAAGAGTTCTTGACAATCAAAGGCCATGTTTGCCTAAGTCTCTTACATCACTTGGTGAAGACAAGTGTCTAGTGTAATACTTTTTATTTTTAATCTTTTCGCACTTTTTACTTGGTTATGTATTAATGACTTTAATAACTAGTTTCTTATGTTGAAGGTGATTCTTCCTTATCGTTTGTCCGTGGTGTCTTGGGATTATTTTACTGTCTATATAAAATAAAAGATTTTCACCATTCATATCTCCACGGTCTATATGGAGGTATGTTGGCTACCTGGTCGGGGGTTAAGGGAACGGTTTGGAAAGAGTCTTGCCTTGTTCAGTGTATAGATCCTGCAAGGACCTGAGTCAAATTTAGTAGGACCTCCTTCAATACCCACCGGTAATGGATGGCGGGGGTCCAAACTCTTTGATCCCCTCATATGTAAGCTACTATTAATACTTTAACCCGGTTACTTAGGACTGTATCCCTGCTGACTCAGACTACTTAGCCGAGGGTAACGTCACCTTCAAAAGAGGGGCCTACCACATTATGCATTAATAACTTAATTAATTATCTTTCAATAATCCGACCCTTTAGGATTGTATCCTTGCTGACTCAAACTACTGGGTTGAGGGTAACGTCACCTTCAAAAGAGGGGCCTACTAGAATAACTAAGATAATCTCTTAAAAGTAGGGGTATTTTAGTAAAACTACAAATAAAAGATTATATTATATATAATAATAATAATAATATATAACATCATCATCATCTTCATCTCTGATCTCTCTCTCTCTCTTATATTACCCTCTCTCTTATCTCTCTCTACACTCTCTCATCCTTCCATCTCTGACCACCACCCGACCACCGCCACCGCCACCATCACCACCACCTTCGGCCTTCATCTCTTACACCCCCCCACATAACATAAACAAACACAGACTTACTGTCTTTCTCTCTCTCACTCGATTTCTACATTCAGACAACACACAAAATCAATCAACCTCTCTCCTTTCTCTCTCAATAACACTCACAAATAACACACAACCCTAACCTCACCTTCCCCTCTGTGATGAAGAAACAACCGGACTCCGGCCAGACACGGCGGAGCCGGCGACGTCAGTAGGTCCCAGCGGCGGCTCACCCACCTGTAAAACCTCTCAGCGCCAATAACCAGCCGAAAACACCCCCCTCTCGTCAATTCTGACCGGCGAACTTGTGGAGCCGGCGCTGACCTCCGACAAGACACCCTCAACACTCTCACCCTCTCACCCTCTCATCCCTCTCTCAGTTTCGACGGAGAACACAACCGGCCACAGGAGGAGCTTGCACCGATTAACAGGCAACGACAGCCACACCCACACCCAATCAGACCAGAAATCAAAGAGAGACGATAGGAGAGAGAAGAGATCGGAGAAGAAGAAGGCAGCGACGGCGGCGGCAGTGGCGGCGGGGTGGTGCTCGGACTTCCACGACGGTTTCAGGTTGAAGCTTGGTTCAGGTTCGTCAGTTCAAGTTTGGTTTAAAATTTGGGGGTTTGAAATTTGGGGGTTTTGAAATTTGGGGGTTTTGATGATACGAGTTAGGGTTTTGAAATTTGGGGGTTTTGATGATATGTGTAGTGGGTGGGTGGTGATGGTGATGGCGGCAGATGTGGTGGGTGACGGCGGCAGATGTAGGTGGGGTGGTGATGATGATTCCGGTGTTTTTGAGGCTAGGGAAGTGATTTTTGGCGGTGATGATGATTGACGGCGGCAGGAAAAGAGTTGGCGGTGGTGATGATTGCCGTCGTGGGTTGAAGGAGTGGTGGTGGGGTTGTGGCGGTGGTTCAGTGACAGGGATGTTATGGTGGACATTTTGTTGGGTTTCTTGAAGATGTGCATTGTGGTTGTGTGGCTGGCGGTGGCGAAAGTGGTGGGTGATGTCGGTGGATGGGCGGAGGTGGTTAACAATGGAGGAGGCGGAGGTGGGTGGCGGAGGCTGTAGAGAGAAGAAGAGGTTGCAGAGAGAGAGAGAGACAGGGGAGAGAGAGAGAGAGTCAGGGTATAAGTTGGGATTTTAAAGGCAGGGTTGGGAAAAGACATAAATGCCCCTCAGGTGATTTGCACGTGACATGGGTTAACTGCATAAATGGATGAGGTTAAGGGCCGGGGAGCAAACTGGAGAATGACGTCATAGATCAGGGAGCAAAATGGCTATTTTGAAAGGTTTGGGGCAAAATCGTTAAACTGACCAAACCACAGGGAGCAAAACGGAAGTTTACTCTATTTTATTTTTCAGCATTTTAGTTATTTTTTATTTTTCTTAGTTTAAAACATTTTTCTAAACTTTTGATTTGATTAGACGTTGAGGATAAACCGGTACTAAAAGCTCTTGTGTCCTTGGACGACCTCGGTATCTTACCAACACTATACTACGCTCACGATGGGTGCACTTGCCCATATGTGTGTTTAGTGTTAGTAAATATCGTGTTTTATAAATTTAAAACTTGGCTAAAAAGTGTAAAAGGGCTTAAAATGTACTTAAACTTATATACACACTTCACACGCATCAAGTTTTTGGCGCCGTTGCCGGGGACACAAGGATTTTAAGAAAGCTTAAAATCGACGGCCTAATCAGTTTTTCAAAACCTTCTCAAAACGCGTGCACATTTTTCTGCATTTTAGTTTAGTTTTGCATTTACAGTAGGTTGAACACGGGCCGTGCTCGCTGAACACGGGGCCGTGCTGCATATTTTTCACAAAACACCCAGTAACAGAAGCTGAATACGGGGCCATGCTCACTGAACACGCCCCTGTGCTCAACGAAATCAGTAACTTTAATTAAAACGTCCAGATACAGATTCTGTACACGGGGCCGTGTCCACTGAACTCGGGGCCGTGTCCAGCCTCTGTTTCCGTTTTTTATTTTTTGTTTTCTTATCTCGAGACTTTGTTGTGGTCTGCTGAGTGATTCTTATGGATCTATACTCAGGAGGTTACAACTACACCTATGAGGAGGATGATTATAGGAATAATTATTGCACTAATTGTGGTGACCCGCACTCGGTTCAATATTGTAACTTATATCAACCATCCTCTTCATACGCCTACTATGAGGAACCCAGTTACGAGCCATCAACTTCATACACATCCTATGAAGACCAAAGGTATGAACCTTCTCCCTCATACTCATATTTTGATGAACCAAGGTATGAGCCTTCATACTCATACTTTGAGGAACCAAGATATGAGCCACCACCTCCGTATGCTTATTATGAGGAACCATGGCGTGAACAACCCACCTCATATGAGTATTATGAAGAATAAAATTACGACCCTTATCCATCATATGCTTACAATGAAGGACAATGGTGTGAACCATCTACTTCATATGGGTATTATGAGGAACAAAGGATCGAATAACCGGATTCAAGCTTTGAAAATTCCGATCCTTTTTCTATAACCGAAGTGACCGATAGGATATTAGAACACCTTAAAGTTATCGAGCGCTATATAAAAGAATCTCGCGCAAGGGAAGAGGAGTCCCGCGCAAGAGAAGAATTAAATAAAGAAGAGATAATTGAAAGTGTAAAAATGGAAGAACAAATAAGTGAAAAACCGACACATGAGTTAAACAACGAAAAAGGTGAGTCCGACAACGCTAAAATTCAAGAAGAGTCTAATTTTGAAGAAATTAATCTCTTGTCACCTTCTTTTGAAAATCATTGTTTAGTTCCAACTCATGCTAAGTTTTTAAAAGAGTTAAACACTAACACTAAAATTAACGAACCGGTAAGCGTTAAGTTAACTAATGATCAAACCTCGCTAATAAAAGAAGACCCATTTGAAATCAACATTACACCGGTTCCATGTTTTTTTCAAAATTCATTTATTAGTAATATAACAATTGATAAAGATCTTTGTGTTAACATAATGCCCAACTACATTTTCGAAAAATTAAGTATTAGTGATTTTTCTCCACTTCAAATACTCATTTTTCTATCTAATCGGAAAATAATAAAATCAATCGGTGTAGTTGAGGATGTCTTGGTTCAAACAAATCAAATGGTAATCCCAACCGACTTTGTCATCCTCGATGACGCTCCTCTAGTGTTGGGACGACCTTTTGTCAAAACCCACGAAGCTTTGAAAAACCAGAAGTACAACAATCTATCAATTCAATTAGGGGCATTCAAAAGATGTGTCGATCTTGAACGATCAATGAAATATCCAATCGGCAATGATGACCCCCTAATTGAAGATGAGCCAGAACCACCAGATAAGGTGGGTCTAGGCAAGGACCTTAATAAATGTGGCGCACCACGGAGGCTTTCCGCGGAACTATCATTAGTTTTAGATTAGTTTAACTTTTATGTTTTCTAGTTTAGTTTTTAATTTTCAGAAATAAAACACACTCGGGATGGTGAAGGATACTAAGGGAAGCTTGAACCAACACCCCATGCACAGAAACAGAGCCTCTCGACAATTTTTCTTCATTACAGCAAGGTCAGCACGGGGCCGTGCTCAACCCAACACACCCCCGTGGCCGAAAATCTACAGAAATGCCCAGTTCAGGTAACTGGACACGGGGCCATGCTCACTGAACACGCCCCCGTGCCCAGCCTTCTGTTTAAATCTGATACTGGCAGTCTGACCACGGGGCCGTGCTCAGCCAACACCACCCCGTGTTCAGCTACCCAGTACCATAAAATCTTGTTTTTAACCCACTTTTACACATTTTAATCAACCGAAAAACTTATTTTTGGGACACATTGAGGACAATGTGTAATTTAAGTATGGGGGGATGCTAAAACCTTGAATCTTGCAAGTCCTAAAAACAAGCCTTACACAAAACTCTATTAGAACCGCTAATCACCCCAAATTTTTTTCAAAAATTTTCATTTTTTTTTACTTGTCTTGGGTTAATTTGAGAATAACAAGTTCTAAAAAGGTTATATTTTTACAAATTTACAACCGAACGCGTCGTGATAAAAAGAACCAACATAAGAAAATTATGAAACGGCATGACAAATCTAGTTAAAATTTGATTATATATACTTGATCACATTAAAAACCCATTTCCCACAAAAAGTAAGTTTTGAGCCTTTATTGAGCATACAAATACACATCTTTAGATTAAATGCTCATCTTTCGTTTCTTTTGTGAATAGCCGCTTGGTTTCTTACGACTCTAGAACTTGCCATGACGATACATTCCCGGTCCTTACCAACTTAACCCCGAGTAAGTAAATGATGGAGGCATTAGGACTAACCCTTTTTCTTTCAACACCATTATTATTATTATTTTTTTACCACCTACCGAAAATCCCCCTAGTTAACCCCTTTGAGCCTAAACCTTTTAATTTCTAAACCCAAAACAAACACCCTTTACCCACCAAAACCCTTTTTCATTTTAACCCTTTATTTTAGTACAAAGCTCGGTTTTCATGTGACATTCCTTATAAAAAAAATGTTGAAGCAAAAAAAATAATAAAATAAACAAACAAGTTCATCAAAAAGAACTTTGTTTGAAGAATTGCTTCATCAAAAAAAAACAAAACAAAAAGTCTTACGAAAACCGACGCTTTTTACGCCTTTCGCCCTTTTCTACTAACCACTAACCCAACCACCTACCTTTAACCCAAGCCTAACCCTTTCCCCCAAAAGTCCTCTTGATATTTACAAAGGTATATAGTTAAAAAGGAGGAGGATTGATTGCTTGGCAAGCTTATGGTAGGAGTAAGTTCCATGCCGCTCTCGAGTGTTTCACAAAAATACATCTTCGGCCGAGTGTTGAGTGATCCCCCGTGAGGTATGTGAACTTGTATATAAATGGAATTTTAAAAAGGCATGTTATGCCTTAATAAGTAATTTATTTTATGTAATGTTCTATATAAATCATAACGAATAGAATTGTAAATAAATAAAAATAAAACCTAATAAAGAATCTTGGAAATCCCGACACTCTATGACAAGCCCTAAAACCCTCTCTTCTACCCATTCCATTTGGGAGTGTAAGCCACATTATAAAGAGTTTTGCTTGAGGACAAGCAAAGATTCAAGTGTGGGGGTATTTGATGTGAGCAAAATGCAACATATAAATTACATCAAATGTGGCATAAAACTAACCCTTTTTTAGTACTAATGTTGGAAAAAAGTGTGTTTTTGTCTTCCTTTTGTATTTTCAGGATTAAAAGAGCTTAAATAAACAAAAGAAGCAAAATGCAGCTAAATCCAACAATAATATAAGAAAAGGGAAGAAACGTGGCATGCCCAACCCCTCGACAGCATCTCCCAAAGCAAAAACAAGAAGAAAGCTGAGCATGGGGCTGTGCCCAGCTCGACACGGGGCGTGCCCAGCTCGACACGGGCGTGTCCAGCTCAACACGGGGCCGTGTCCAGAATTCTGCAGAAAAGACAAAGCTATAGAAGCTTCTATCACCCACCACGGGGGTGTGCCCAGCGGACACGGGGCCGTGGTCAACGCAAAGATACGCAGAATCTTGCCAAATCTGATAGTACAGATACACTCCTGCACACGGGGGCGTGTGGAGCTAATAAAGACAACTTGTAATTAATGAAGAAAGAGAAGATGGGTGGACACGGGGCCGTGTCCAGGCTTCTGTACAGGCTATAAATAGGGGTGCTTGGCTCATTTGCAAACCATCCCTTGGCACACTACCTCTCTCACACTTCACCCACCACCCACCACCATCACAACACCATCATCCACCACCATCATCCATTGTCCATCATAGAGTGTGTGAGTCGTCTCGGGATCCAAGATTGATCGTAAGAGTTCTTGACAATCAAAGGCCATGTTTGCCTAAGTCTCTTACATCACTTGGTGAAGACAAGTGTCTAGTGTAATACTTTTTATTTTTAATCTTTTCGCACTTTTTACTTGGTTATGTATTAATGACTTTAATAACTAGTTTCTTATGTTGAAGGTGATTCTTCCTTATCGTTTGTCCGTGGTGTCTTGGGATTATTTTACTGTCTATATAAAATAAAAGATTTTCACCATTCATATCTCCACGGTCTATATGGAGGTATGTTGGCTACCTGGTCGGGGGTTAAGGGAACGGTTTGGTAAGAGTCTTGCCTTGTTCAGTGTATAGATCCTGCAAGGACCTGAGTCAAATTTAGTAGGACCTCCTTCAATACCCACTGGTATTGGATGGCGGGGGTCCAAACTCTTTGATCCCCTCATATGTAAGCTACTATTAATACTTTAACCTGGTTACTTAGGATTGTATCCCTGCTGACTCAGACTACTTAGCCGAGGGTAACGTCGCCTTCAAAAGAGGGGCCTACCATAATATGCATTAATAACTTAATTAATTATCTTTCAATAATCCGACCCTTTAGGATTGTATCCTTGCTGACTCAAACTACTGGGTTGAGGGTAACGTCACCTTCAAAAGAGGGGCCTACTACAATAACTAAGATAATCTCTTAAACAGTGCAAAAGTGCGGAAATAGTCAAAGGTTACACTAAACACGAGTCGGAGCCAAGAAATTCATCTTGTCTATCTGTTTTTATTTTTATTTTATTTTTCAGCATTTTAGTTAGTTTTTATTTTTCTTAGTTTAAAACCTTTTTCTAAACTTTTGATTTGATTAGACGTTGAGGACAAACCGGTACTAAAAGCTCTTGTGTCCTTGGACGACCTCGGTATCTTACCAACACTATACTACGCTCACGATGGGTGCACTTGCCCATATGTGTGTTTAGTGTTAGTGAATATCGTGTTTTATAAATTTAAAAATTGGCTAAAAAGTGTAAAAGGGCTTAAAATATACTTAAACTTATATACACACTTCACACGCATCAATAGCCAATAATAACGAAATTGTCAGCCACTTTTACATGAACTGGTCCTGCTATCTTGAACTATTCCTTGATAACATGCGCTCCAGGCGGGGTGTTTAAATCCAATTCGAAAGAAAGGTGAATACCTTTAAACCTTTGAAGGGATAAGGATCCCTTAAATGTGAGAGAGGGGGGCAATCCTCTAATCTTTCGATTCATCTTGAGCATATATCCTGGAGTAACATCCTGAAGCACATACTACAAAATACCTTTAAACTAAGGTGGGTGTTAGCTTGGCTAACACCCCTCCGATGCTTGAGTCAGTATTGGGTTTCAAAGAATAAATTAAACCAAGCATATTTAAAAGAGATAGAATTCATACCATCCTGAGTTAGAAATTAAATTCTAAACTCACTTGAAATAAAGCTTAAGGTGTATAGCATTCCAGGATCTTAGAAACATATCCCCTTCTATATTCTTGAGTCGGTATGCTCCTTTCCCAGATTCCGATTCAACTTCATAAGGTCCTTCCCATTTTGGGGCAAGCTTCCCATCAGTAGGATTGGTAGTATTCTGAAAAGCCTTTCTTAACACCCAATCTCCAACTTGAAATCTCCTAGTCCTTAAATTCTTGTTATATGATCTGGATGTCCTCTGTTGGTATGTCGCCATCCTTAGCTTTGTCGCATCTCTTGTTTCATCAACAGTATCCAACTCTTGACACAAGGCTTCAGGATTTGACTCAGGATCCCTGAGGCTTGATCTGGCTGTAGGTATCACCATTTCCGTTGGGATCACTACTTCTGCCCCAAATACCAAAGAAAATGGGGTTTGACCAGTAGCATTCTTCACAGTTGTCCTATCAGCCCATAGGACAAATGGTAGTTCTTCTGCCCATCTTCCTTTTTTAGCACCTAACCTCTTCTTCAAATTGTTGACAATTATCTTGTTCGAGGATTCTGCCTGTCCGTTTGCTTGAGGATGTACCGGAGTTGATGCGATCATCTTGATTCCCCAACTTTTGCAAAAATCAGCAGTTCTTTTGCTGATGGACTGAGAGCCGTTATCATAAATTATCTCAGCTGGCACTCCAAACCTTGTCAGGATATTCCTCTTTTTGAAGGATACCACTTCTTAATCTTTGACTTGGACAAAGGCTTTGGCTTCGACCCACTTGGAGAAATAATCTGTCATTGCTAGCATAAAAACTTTACCTCCTGAAGCTTTTATGAGTTTTCCCACTATATTCATACCCCATTTCATGAATGGCCAAGGGGAAACAATAGGATATAATGGCTCAGCAGGCTGATGTAGTATATTGCTATGCCTTTGACATGCATCACATCTTCGAGCGTATTTTGCAGCATCCTTTCTCATAGTCGGCCACTAGTATCCCGTTCTTAACACCTTCGAGAACAATGACCTGCCCCCAGTATGGTTGCCATAGTCTTCTTCATGTATATCCTGAAGTACCTCCTTAGTTTCAGGATCCTACAGGCATCTCAGGTATGGACCTGCAAGAGACTTCTTATATAAAACATTATTTATAATAGTGAAACGAGATACCTTCATCCTGAAAGCCTTAGGATTCTCATCCTTTGGGATGTCTCTTTCTTTGAGGTATTTCATAATTGGAGCCGTCCAGGACTCAGGATTCTCTTCAGGATATCCAACACCAGGATCCTGGACACTTGCTACCTCCTTATCTTGAGACTTGAAGAGTTCCGTCGCAGGATACAGGATATGTAGTATTGGTATTTGAGTTCCTTCCGGTATCCTGACTGTAGATCCCAAATTTGCCAGAGCATCCGTCTCAGCATTATCCTCTCTTGGTACCGGTTCAAGTGTAAAAACTTCGAAATATCCTGCTAAATTTTTGACAATTTCAAGATATTCGATTAACCTTTCACCTTTGACTGCACAGGATCCACTGAAATGGTTAGTGATCAACAAGGAATCAACATATACTTGCAAACATTTAATATTCATGTTCTTAACCAATTCTAATCCTACAATCAGAGCTTCATACTCTGCTTCATTATTAGTAGCAGGAAATTCACACCTAATAGCCTAGGGTAATATGTCCCCCTGTGGCAATTTTAGTAGTATACCTAATCCTACACATCTTACATTGGATGCACCATCAGTATACAATGTCTAGGATTCTGAGGTTTCACCTAATTGTTGTACTTCTAGGTCTACTTCATTTTGAATGTCACTACTGAAATCAGTCACAAAGTCTGCTAAAGCCTGAGACTTTATAGCATTTCTAGGTTCATATACAAAATAATAGGCACTTAATTTTACGGACCATTTAGCCATCCTACCCGACATCTCAGGTTTCCTAAGCACATTTTTAATAGGATAATTAGTTTTAACATGAATCCTATGTGTCTCAAAATAATGTCTAAGCTTAGTCGATGCCATAACTAGGGCTAATATCATTTTTTCTAAGTGTGAGTATCTAGTTTCAGCATCTAATAAACTTTTACTAACATAATAGACAGGATACTGCTGACCTTCATGATCCTTTACTAGAACGGCACTTACTGCACTCCCTGATACTGCAAGATACAAGGATAAGGGTTCACCATCCTCGGGCTTCATTAGCAGAGGTGCACTTGAGAGATACTGTTTTAATCCTTGCAGGGCTGCTTCATGTTTTTCTCCCCACTCGAATTTCTTATTCTTCTTCAGGATATCGTAGAATTCCTTGCATTTCTCTGAAAATCTTGATATGAAGCTGTTTAATGCCGCTACTCGTCCTGTTAACCTTTGCACATCTTTCATGTTGGATGGTGATTTGATATCCAGGATAGCTTTAATCTGTTCTGGGCTTGCTTCTTGATGTGTTGAATATGGTCTGTAAAAACTAACCTAATCTAGACACCCTAGTTTTATATTTATAAACTAAGACTCTCTAACTGCTAGACCTTTGATAGGCAAGTGTACCTATCGTACGTAGTAAAGCCTAATGAAGTCCAAGTATCGAACCCACGAGACACTAGCGACGCTATACTAGACTCTGACTCAACTAATTACTTAACTGGTTTATTTGATTTGATTGGATTTTTTGGGTTTTAACTAATTAAACTAAAGGAATTAACTAAGACGAACTAGACTGCCTAGACGCAGGCTAAAGGCTAATAAGGTGAAATCAAGGATGAGAAAGTACTACCCAGGTTTGGAATCCTATCTGTGACTCTCGGTTTTCTCTCGGTAATGGTAACTATGATGGAACCATGTTCTAATAATATGACACTCTAAGAGTAAAGACAGGTTGAATCTCCTTCCGGTCTCATCAACTTCTCCTAAGTTCTAAAGGTCAAATAAAGCTCACTGCTATGGGTTGGATCACCTCCCGATCTTCTTAACAATACTAAAGTACCCAAAAACTAGATCTCCTCCTGGTCTCACTAATCACAATACACCCTAGAGTGTACGGGGTAACCTAAAAACTCTTGACAAGACTTAGGAAAACAAATAATACTAGGTCACTTAGACAGATCTCCTCCCGGTCTCACTGCACCTAAATACCTAGCACCAAAGACAACCCTAACTATCTATCTCCTTCCGGTCTCAAGAAAAGATAGAACACTAAACTCCTCTAAATTATCAAACAACGTTCCTATGGAATGCGTTCACCATAAACCATAAACTAGTTACGAACACAAAGTAGGTAACCTAACATGCATCTATACATGAAAGACATTCACAAAGACACACGAGGAACGTTTATAAGATAATAAATTAGAATAAAGTATGCACACACATCTAGTCAAAAATATTTAGGTCTCTTACTTTAAAATTCATCCATCACAAAATTACCAAAAGCCGACAAATTACTAACTGACACGAATAATTATCACAAACCCGGGTAGAAAAATAACTAGCCAAGAATCATAGTCAAGAAAAAGAAACAAGTCTTGAATAACAAATAATTCATGTTCATACGTTGAAAAACACAAAGTAATTAAAACTGAACACTAACTATTTGTGAACTCGACCCGATTCTTGATCGTGGCTTGAACCCTCGAACCAACTCTTTTCTTTCTTGATCCTCTTTTATTTTATTTTTCTTTTTGATGTTCGTCGAACCCCCCTTCAAAATTGCCGTCGAACTCGGTGGGGTTTTTTTTCCTTCTACCTTGCGGCTCCTCTAATACTTATTTGATTTGGTGTATAATACGTGTTTCACAATTCTCATCAAATGGGCTGCTGGCTAGTCGCTTAACAACAGGCCCGAAGCCTTCTTAATAAATAAACCAGCCCAAGAGTAATAGTAGAATTAGGACAATGGCATCATGTTGTAATTATTGAATTTCATTAAGGCCATCTTTGTAATTTATGCATTCTTCAAATCTTGCAGCTTCCAACCTTTTCAATTAATTGTCATCCAAAAATTTGCCATCCAATTAAATGGTACCAACAGCAAAAGAATTATATGTGGTCAACTAAAATTAGAGCTGGTCAACAATACCAATTCACTTCATCTTCACTTTTGTCGTGACATTGACATGTACATGAATTATTCAACTTTCAGCATAATGCCACTTCTAGTCCCTCGACTCTTGTGAGCTATTTTTAAATAGCTTTCACTTTTTGCAGTTTAGTCCCTTTGATTTATTCCACACTCCCGCTTTATTGTTTATTTAGCCATTTAAGCTCGTTTATTTTCCTTTTTCACACCGGGACCTATAATAATAATAAATAATAAAATATATGTCTAAATATTATAAAATTGACTCTAAACTATTAAAATAATATACAAAATACACAAGGAAAATAAGATGCGTTTGCAACACATCACTTCTATTCCCCTTTTAGTCACCATGTATCCTAAAAACTTTCCTGCCCCAACTCCGAAATGGCACTTAGCAGGATTCAGCTTCATATTGTATTGTTCCAGGATATTGAATGCACCTTCAAGATCCTGGAGATGATCCTTCGCCTTCTTAGATTTTACTACCATATCATCAATATACACCTTCATGGTGTCCCCCAGTTTGTCTTTAAACATCATACTCACCAATCTCTGTTGCGTTGCACCTGCATTTTTCAAACCGAAAGGCATAGCAGTATAACAATAAATACCTGTTGGTGTCATGAAAGTTGTATCCTCCTGATCGGATGGCTCCATTTGGATTTGCTGGAATCCTGAGGATGCATCCATTAAGGACAGCATTTCATGACCGGCAGTTGCATCTACCATTGAATCTATGTGAGGCAAAGGGAATGGGTCTTTATGACATGTTTTGTTCAGGTCTGCGTAATCTACACAAACTCTCCATTTCTCATTCTTCTTTTGAACCACGACCACGTTTGCTAGCCACTTGGGGAATTTGACTTCCCTAATCATCTTTTTCAACCTCTTCCTGTATGATCGCGTTTCTTTCAGGAGCAAACTTCCTTCTCTTTTGTTGAACGGGCTTGAAATACCTGTCAATCCTAAGCTTATGAGTAATCATATCTTTAGAAATACCTGTTATATCCTCATGCTTCCATGCAAACGTGGACATCCTGCATTTTAGAAAATTAGTTAGCTGGTTCTCAATATCCTGAGGGATATTAGCTCCTACGAGCATCGAGATATCTGGATTATCCTGATCCAGGATAATTTTCTTAACATCTTGCTCTGAGGCTTCCACGATATCCTGGGCTTGTATCTTTAATTGCTATCCTGCTTTGGACTTTGTTGAAGCTTTCATTGAGGAGGAATAACACTCCTTTGCCTACTGTTGATCGCTTTCAACTTTAATACTCCCCAAGGGGTAGGAATCTTGATGCACTGATGATAAGTTGACGGGACAGCCTTCATATCATGGATACATGGCCTGCCCAATATAATATTGTAACAGGATAATGAATCCATTACACAGAATCGTTGCATTGAATTTACTCCTTCAACATATACGGGCAGCTTTATTTCTCCCACAGTATTCTTTGCCTCTCCATTGAACCCTACAAGTACAGTGGATTTTGAAGTGATCTCCATCTGGGGGATGTTCATCCTCTTTAGCGTTTCCAGTTGGATAATGTTGACAGAACTGCCGTTGTCCACCAGTATTTTGCGCACAAAATGATTAGCAATATATAAAGTGATTACTAAACCATCTTGATGAGGATCCTGGATGTTATCCTGGTCATCACTATCAAACGTTATCACTTTGTCAGTTGTAAGAGTTGTCATCCTGGTCAGCTTGTCCCCCCTTTCTGCCTTAGCCTCTTTGGCGTGTCTTTTTGCTGCAGGGTAAGAGGTTCCACATATGTCGGATCCTCCTGATATAAAGTTAATTATCTTGGCGTCTGGAGGAGGTGATACTGCTTGTTCAGGATCCTTATCAGTATCCTGACCCGTATTCTTTTTTCTGCCTAAAAGATCTTTCAAATACCCCTTGCTTAATAGGTAGCTTATTTCCTTCCGCAGGGCTATGCAATCTTCCGTCACATGTCTAAAATCCTCATGGAAGACACACCACTTGAATTTATCTTTCCAATCGGCCTTTTGCTGGTTCTTCCTCGGCCACCTCGCTTTATCTCCCAAACCCTGCATAGCATACATTAGTTCGGGTATGTTAACAGAAAAACAATATTCTGACAATTCAGGATACTCTTCAGTATCCTCATCCTCAACAGCATTCACTTTCTTGCTGTCATTCCTGCCATACGGCTTAGAGTGGTATGGCTTGTATGAGGATTCTGACTTCCTGTTTGTTGACTCGTATGTTGAGGATGAATTCATCCTCTCTTGCATTTTCTTGTCGTATTCAAGTCTGATATATCTCAAAGCCCTGTTTCGAGCTTCATCTAGGTTCCTGCAAGGATTCATTACAAGATCCTGATAAAATTGGGAATCCTTCTACAATCCCATTTTGAATGCCTGTATAGCTGTGGCAACATCAAGGTTTGGGATATCCAAGGATTCCCTGCTAAACTTGTTCACGTAATCCCTTAAGGATTCTTGAGGACCTTGAGTTATCCTGTAGAGAGATCACTGGTTAGTTTCTCAAAACTTCTACTGCAAGAAAATTGACTATTAAACAAGTTAACCAAATGAGAAAATGATGTAATTGAGTGAGGTGGAACGTTTAAGAGCCATTTTAAGACTGATCCTGTTAGAGTAGAGCTGAAGCCCTTGCAGAGGCTTGCTTCCTTGAGTTCTGGAGGAATATGGTTAATTTCCATCCTCTCCCTATACTGAGCAATATGCTCTTCAGGATCCGTGGTCCCGTCATAAAGCTTCATATTGGGAGTTTGAAATCTTTTTTGGAATTTCAGCATCACATATAGGATATGTAAACCGGGATATCATGTAGCTAACCTAGGATACTTCCGGAATAGACTGAACAACCCCAGGTACACTGGATATCATATCATTTAGCTTCTGAAGCTCCCTAGAGAGTGCCGACGTCACACTTGTATCTTGCAAAGATCCAAAACTATTAATAGCAGAAGTATTAATATTATTAGACACGTTACCAGTTTGAGGATTCTGGCATATCCTGGAGCATATCCTGAGCCCCTAACAGTTGATATCCTGGCTGTTGAGGGTATCTCAGGAGTATGACTCTGGGAATGACTTGGTACAACATTGCCCTGATTATCCTCAGTATATACTGTTGAACTGAAGTTCAGCGCTTTGAGCTGCAAGGGTGTGACAGTATCCTTAGCAGGCCTCTTAAAGTTAGACTTCAGGAGTTGTATTTCTCTTATTAACATCTGATTAGTCTCCTGCTGTTGTTTCATCTGATCCTGTATACTACCAAACAAAGTTAGAATTTCATCATTAGAAGCCATAATAGGAGTTCTCCCTGAGGCAGAAGATCTGTGGACATTTTGAGTAGGAACAGTGTCTCGGGATGTGTGAGTCTCAACCCTCCTTGGGGGAGCTTGAGCCTGTGAAGGAGCTTGCATCTATGGAGGTGGTCGAAGCACCGAACCAGTTGTGGCAAAGGCTGTAGCAGACATGGTAGAAGATCTCATGTTTGATTTTGAGGCCACTGAAAATAGTTGTGCAAAAAGTTTCGAAAAAAGAAAACCAAGTAAAGATTTTAGCAAGGTTTTTAGTAAGAATAGCACCACTTGCCCCACGGTGGGCGCCAAATTGTTTTGGTCAAAAATTACCGAAGCAATTAAGTGATCAAATTAGTTTTGTGAGGTAGTGTTCTATCAGTGTACGTGAAAAATATACTGATTTGGTTGTTTGTAAAAACAGTTTTCAGGATATAGCTCAGGATACCAAGCTATATCTGTTAGGGGAGGATTTTTGAACAATTAGTGATCCTTACTTGTTATCCTAATTAATGATCCTTACTTCTGTGATAGATAGTGATCCTCAGAAGAGCTTCAGGATCAGGATCATGGATCACTCTATGGATCCTCATACTAACGATTGTTTGTTTATGTGTCGTATTATTTCGCAGGAGTAATAAGCTTGACTTGGTCTTGGCAACGTTACTATGGAATATTCCACGGGTATTTCGCACACGTTTGACTGGAAATGGACGTTGTGGAGAACGTGGGAGCTTGGCACAAAAGTCGGATAGTTTGTTAGTGTAGCTAACTTCTATTTTAAAAGGGGTGACGAGCTAGAATTAGAACACTTAGCCATTTTCAGCTACACACATTCTCATACAATCGCACTCTTGAAGCTCTCGACGAACACTTATTAGTTTTCATTCATTTTTACACATTTCACCGTAGTGATCCTTGTACCTAGCTCGTTACTATCCGAAGTTGTAAACATTTATTGATTTATTTGAGCTTGGTGATTAATGTGTGCTAAATAGACTATAAAAATTAACTATATTAAACTCTCTAAGCTAGATACTAAAAAGCTTTAATTCTAGACTCACTAGCTAAGACCCAAACAACAGTTTCCTATCCCCACACTTAAAGATTGCGTTGTCCCTAATGCAAAGACGGAAACTAACAATAAATAAGCAAGAAATAAAATACACAGAGAGTTGGAAAAGACTTAGCTGGTTAGGACAAAAGTCAGTGCCAGCCGTACGAGTCTTTAATCCAACGAACGATCGTATAGCATTTCATTCGCGATCGTTGCCTAGTCTGCTTGGGTTTATCAAGATGGCAGCTCCGAAATCACCCGAATGGAGATTGAGTACGGGTGGTACAATCCAAACCTGCACAAATAAAGCAAAACAAAACCCAACGCAGTACCGACTCTAAAAATGACTCAAAAACTACTAATTTAGACTCATGATACAAAATAAAAGACTCAAAATACAAACTCTACAAATGGGTAGCAACTTTTCACATACTTATGGGGGATCATAGAGATGCAGCTCACCTCCAAACACAAACTCACGGGCAGTAGCACTATTATACCTATTATTGCCCAAATCGCCCCAAACACTCTTATCTCTCTCACCACCTCTCAACTCCTCACCTGGCGGTTTGAATCTAGACTCTCCATATCGAACTCTATCCCCACACTGAGCTTTGCTCAGTGTCTCTATCCTAGATTCTAAACGCACCACTCTCTCCTCTAATTCCTCTACTTTCCTATCTGGTGGGTCCCCACACTTGAGTCCTATTACCTTCTCTAGCTCAGATCACTCACCACCTTTTCCTCATCTCTCTCGTCCTTCTCACACTCCCCCACTAACGATACCGCTTCCACTCTATCACTAGGCCCTTTCGAATTCATAACCTTAAAAACTACCGATTCCTCGCCCGCTCTAAGTGTGATGTTGCCTAAAGAGACATCTATGAGAGCTTTAGCGGTGTTCAAAAACGGGCGTCCTAAAATTAACGGTACGTTTTCATCGGCTTCCATGTCGAGAATGACGAAATCGGCCGGAAAAACGAACTTGTCAACCTTAACAAGCAAATTCTCAACTATGCCCCTTGGGTGTTTCACGGACCTATCAGCTAAGGATAATGTCATTCGGGTTGGTGAAAGCTCGCCTAAGTCTAGCTTCACGTACAGAGAAAAGGGCATTAAATTGATGCTAGCACCTAGGTCGGCTAAGGCTCTAGTATTTGTGTTACTACCAAATAGACAAGGAATAGTGAAAACACCGGGATCGGTAAGCTTTTGAGGAAGCTTATTTGAGACAACGGCCGAACACCCTCCATTCAACGGGACATTAGACAACTCCCCTAACTTCTCTTTATTCCTAAGAAGGTCCTTTAAAAATTTCGCATATTTAGGCATGGACTGGAGTGCCTCGATAAAAGGAAGATTAATCTTCAATTGCTTGAAGATATCTAAGAACTGCGCGTATTCCCTTGAGTATTTTTGGTTCTTAAGACGTGAGGGAAACGGAACATATGCATGGTTCACATAGGGTGAAGGTCTAACGTCTATTGGTGTTTTCTCAACTTTCTTCTCACTTTGAGACTCATCGGGCTGTGCGGTACTTGCTGGGCTTAGCCTCTTTTGCACTTTGCCGGGAGCCTCCATCTCTATCTCTTCATCTACAATATCTCCATCCTCATCAACTACTCTCTCCTCTACACTCAGGTTGCCTACGGTTTTGCCACTACGAGTGGTAATGGCTTTTACATGAGCATTCGGGTTAGGTTGGGTGTTACCCGCAAACTGCCCGGGTAATCTCTCTTCTAACTTCCTAGACATATCACCCACAACCCTTTGAAGGTCTTGGAAAGAAGCTTGGTGATTCTTAAGCATAAGGTCATGTTCGCTAAGTTTCTTTTGGGTGGTTTGGTTCCATTCTTTCTATGCTGCCCCCTAAATCAAAACTTGAACCCTGACATGTTTGAACCTGATTATTTGACCCCCCATCCTTGACCTGCCCATTTGAACCCCCACCAAAGAGTGAACCTAAACCCCTATTTGGATTTTGAGCTATTTGAAAACCAGGGGGTCCATTTGAGCGAAAATTGTTGTTATTAGCAAAATTATTATTATTATCATTACGCCAACCCGAACCAAAATTATTATTACCAAACCTACTAGATTGACCTCTACCGAAACCTCCTCCTACGAAATCAACTTGCTCCTCACCAACTAGCAATGGGCACGCACTCGTATCGTGACCCCCTCGGCAAAACTCACACTTGTCTACCTTAGCTCTAATCTCCTTGAGCCCTCGAGTCATGTTTTCCAACACAGCGGCCAAACTAGGGTCCATGGTGACATGGTTCACCCCACGGGCGGGTGCACTAGTAGTGGTATTTGAATTACCACTGTGATACCGCTGATCGGCTCGCGATTGAGATTGAGACTGGGCAAATGCCTCAAAACGCTCTAAACACTCAGCAACTGTAAGAATACCCATCATATGCCCCCCCCCCCCCCCCGCATTAGTATCGAACCTATCACGAGTCTCTTGGGTGAGACCATTATAAAATTTCTCACATAAAGCCCAATCGGACAGACCATGCTGGGAGCAACGAGCACAAAGGTTTTGGAAACGCTCCCAAGCAAGGTAATAAGGCTCGTCGGGCTCCATGCGAAAGGAGTGGATCTGGTCTCTAAGACGTGAGGCCTTAGCGGGCGGGAAGTACTTATTCAAAAAGGCTTGACGAAGCCCCGCCCAAGTAGTGAAGGTACCGGCTGGTTGTGAGTCCAACCAAGTA
>JARYGA010046839.1:0-29247 GCA_030545235.1 Helianthus tuberosus | reverse complement strand
TTTTCAAATGTTAATCCTCCAAATGTTCAAAGTGCAAATGTTGGTAATGGACATATGATTCAGTGCAATGTTGCATTGCATCTTCAAAATGGTCAAAATTTTTCTGAAGAAGTTGTTAAAAGTCATATGGCATTACTGGTTACTGCTTTGGAATCTTATGAAGGATTGATTGCTGGAAGAATTGGTAATCCTATGCTAACCAAGGAAGATTATGACCAAATTGATGCAGAGGAATTGGAGCTTATGGATATAAAGTGGTGCTTAGCAAGTGTTCTGAGGAGAGCTGAGAAATTCAAAACGATTACAGGAAGAAATGATTTCTTGGATGCACATGTTTCTACTTTAGGTTTTGATAAATCTAAAGTTACTTGTTTTCGATGTAGGGAGAAAGGTCATTTCAAAAGAGAATGCAAAAATCAAGAAGCAAATGGAGCAAAGAATCCGTTTGGTGGTCATGATTACTATCGAAAAGCCATATATCAACAAGTTGCTCATCAACCGCATCAACAAAAAGATTCACAAACTGCTCATGGGAAAATGATCGAAGATGCAAACAAGAAAGCTTATTATGGTATCATTGATCGAGACGATGAGAAAATGGCTCCAGGATTTAGCTGGGATAAGTTTGTAGATGAGAATAGAGAGTTTAAAGCTTTCATTGCTCAAATTGTTCAAAAGCCAGAGTTGATGAAAGAATGGATAGCAGTGTTATCTGATGAAGAAGAAAGTCAAGATGAAGAATTTGTTTCTTCTAAAAATAGTTCAATAGATACTAGTGATGATGATGAAGAAGTTGAACAGATAAACATTGGAAAAACTCATTTATCTTCTGACAGTTTTGAATTTTATTTTGCAGATAAATTGAAGAAACTTCAAGAGAGAAAAGCTACAAAAGAAATGAAAGAAGTTAAGGTTGTTGAGAAGATAGTTGAAGTGGAAAAAGTAGTTGAAGTCGAGAAGATTGTGGAGATTGAAAAGATTGTTGAAGTCACAAAACCTTGTCTTACATGTTTGAAACCTTGCAAACAATGTGAAGATAAAGATGAAAGGTTTAGTGAGCTTGAAAAGTTGAAAGAGAAGTTGATGTTTGATGTTAAGAATGTGAAAGAATCGTACGATGTATTGAACAAAACTGTGAATAGTTTGCAGAAGACAAACTCTGAAAGAGAAGATGCCTTGACAATGATGAATGCAACAATGATGTCCAAACAAAAAGAGATCAATCACTACATTGAAGAGTGTGCTAAGTTGAAGCAGGAGTTGGAAATTGAAAAAGTTGAAAAATGAAAGAATCAGACGATTACTGAAAAGTTATTCAATTTCTGATTACTTAATTGACAGAATTTATCCAACTGTTGCAGGTTTTGAAGTGTTTGAAGACAAGAAGCCGAAGAAAAAGGATACTGGTAAGAAACAGAGTGTCTGTTATAACAAGTGTCCGCCTCCAATTTGGGAAGGGTATTCGTCTAGAAAACCGAATGAGGAACAAGTAAAAAAGGCAGTCAATATAAAGTTGGAGTCCGAGATAACCGATGTATTACCAGACAATATTGACATCACATTCACAGCGTCCGACATAGATCATGAGTCTGAGTTAATCAAAAGGATGGTCGATCAGGTGTTAGAAAAGGATGAGGAGTCCGAGTCAATGTCTGAGTCAAGGAGTTCGAGTTCGTCTGTCAGGAGTTCAAAGTCGTAGAGAAAACGGGTGTATAGTAAAGAATTTTTGTTGTCAAAATCTAATTTGAATAACGAAACATTTGAAGTTGCATATACTTTGAATGGTTCTGACAAATTATATTTTGATAAAGAATTTCCAATAAGAGGTGTGAAAACTGAAATGATAAACAAGGTTTTCAAACTAACAGCAACTAATATTTCTGAATTAATAGATGTAAATCTTACTGAAAAACCTAGACTTTACACCTCAAGAATAAAACAAAAATTAAACAAGAAAATGGGTTACAGTTCTGGTTCAGGTTATCGAAAGAAACCAAACCATAACGGTAATTTCAAAAAGAAAGGACTTGGTTTTATTCCACCAGAAAATTATAAAAATGAAAAAAATTCTAAAAATACAAAATTTGTTTCAGGGACAAGCTGTGAAGAGGAATCAAAAGGCTCATTCTGGAAACAGTCAAATCAGGAATTTCTTGCTGAAAAGAAGAAAACTGAAGCTCATCAGAGAAAAGAGACTAGAACTTGCTACCGATGTCAAGAAGTTGGTCGCATCGCCTGGAATTGTCCCAAGGCAACCAACACAAAATAGGGAGTTTCAGAAAAACTTAAAGAAATAGTTGTTGATAAAACTGAACCACCAATTGAAAATTTTAAAGTGTTTAAAAACTCTACATATGAAGTTGGTGAGTGTTCAAAAAGATTTTACAAGAAGAGGGAAAATCTTGACAACCAAGCTTGGGTTGTTAAGAAATCAGATGTAAAATCTGGCGATGAATCTGATTCCACAAAATCAGAGGAGCCACATGTTTTTAAAAATGATGAAAACTCAGTTCCGCCTTTGGATGATGTTCATTTTCCACCATTGCGGGCTGAAAATTTAAAATCAAAGGTTGGAAAAGTTGAAATCTCAAATCAATTTTATTCTGAAAAGAATGATTTTGATGTTGAAAAAGCTTTTAATTGGAATGTTAAAAAGATGTTTGGGAAAATGGTCAATGGAAAGGCAAAAGGGGTAAAGGACTTTTATGAATCTAAGAAGGCAACTTACATCCCAACCCCTAGTAAAGTTGAGAAGGTTACACCCAAAGCTGGTCAGGCTTGGGTGTCTGTGTTTTTTACTTGAAAAACCTGACTTGCCGGAGCTCCCAAGTTTGTAATCGTGGAGCAGGAATCGGCATCTTTCTCGATATAGTTTTGTTTTTGTGAATAAATCTTAAAAAATTGTTAAATATTACAGGTTGTGGACAGTGCCGGAACTCCCAGGTTGGTAAGTGGGGAGTAGGTATAGGCATTTTTCTTACAAGTGGGACTTAATTTTCAAGATTAATCAGGGACATTAAATTGTACTTGATTTATCTTTCTTACAAGTGGTTAAGGAATATATGGGGTTCATTTCATTGAAAAAAAAAACAAAGTGATTTACCCCTAACCTACAAGTGGTTTAAAATCAACAAAACTTATTTTTCGGAAAAATCATTTTGGTTAAAACAAACTTAAGTGTTTTGAAATCATAATGAGAAAATAGTTTGTTGTAAGGGGGAGTTCTGATTGTTTATGCCAAGTGGATGGAGAAGTGACGTGATTTGATATCAGTTGTCAATTTACTTGTATAGTTTGTTTTCAAATTTCCTTAAATGTGTTTGCATTTTAGGGGGAGTTAGAATTTTCAGAAAATCAAAAAACATTAGAAAATTTGAAAAAGTCAAAAACATGATAAAATCAAAAATGAGTTTTGGTATCAAAGAAGAGGAAATGATAGTACATCAGTAGACAGTTACAGTATGCTAAAGAAATGTAATGATTAAATAGCATTAAACGGTCTCACTGATGATATGCCGATAGATTTTTACACATTTAGTAAGATTTTTTGAGATATAAACCTAAATTCAAACTTGCTTATTTCGTGGGGAACACTACTTGGATATATAGGTAACCCCTGAAATCTTGTTTGAAAGGTCCCTCTTTCTGAGATACTAGGTCTTTATGCTCAGTGATATCTGGGGTATTATCCCGGGACTTCTGATTTTGCGGAAGCAATGGCCTAGTCCCCGGAGAATACTTTACGCTTGCTTGAAATAAAAGCCTGCCCTCAGCATAAAAAATGATGAAACATTGCAAAATGCAAATCATGTGCTGTTGTAAAAAAGATCCTCTAAAGGGGACCCACCAAAAGTCGAAGCCGTCATCTCTCTGCTGAACGGAAGTTATGACCTGAGCTCTCACGGTCTTCACATTTAACCCCTTACAGATATCATCTGTGGTATACTCACCTGTAAGACTGAATATTGGGATCTGGATACGGGAGTATATTCAAGAGGTGGGACACATGAATGAGTTTAAGTTCTTAATTCACCTAATTCATATCTTGAATCAGTTGAATTTTGTGTGAAAATTTAAGTGTATTAGTATATCGGCAATCTAAGTGAATTGTTTAATTCTTAATGTGTAACTAAGCTCAACGGTACTTGTGACTTGTCAAAAACTGATATGATCCTCTTACACAAACTCACAAAAATATTGTATGTATATATTTCTTTATTGCTTTTCATTTCATTTAAAAAATCCAAAAATATTTTTAGTGTGTTTTAGCATAATTTTTGTAAAATCCAAAAAGATTTTCGACAATTGATGTTGGAGAGCTGATTTTCAAAATTCGAAGTGCTAAGCATGATGAGCATGTTTTGAGGGGGAGTCTTTTAAACTAAAAAAATTGAATATTTACTTACCAGTGGTTCATCAGTTATTAACATTGTTAAATCATTCTGGATAAATTTGAGAGGGAGTCTGGATATATAAAATTTGTAAAATGTTAAATTTGTGAAATTTATTGTGAGGTAGAGGATGTGCAGGATAGTCTGGATTCTGAAGTCTGAGTATAGAGCCAGGTCACGATCCTGAAAGCCAGATTGCATTCAACATCCGAGGGTAGATGAGATTATTCGAGGGGAGTCTGTTGATGATGAAGAGGAGAAAGAGATAAAGTTTGAGGATGATTTCACTGTCAGATACTTTGAAGAGAAGCCAGAAGACTGATAAAGACTGAAGACGTTGAAGACTCGACACTTAAGACTCGTCAACATCCGAGGGGGAGTCTGTTGGTGCATACGTCTGTCGACTTCGTCTTGTATCGAGTCTTGCATTGTTCAGGGCACAAAGTTCAAGAAATCAAGTCAAGAAGCTAATTCCGCTTGAACTGCTTAATTCCGTTTGAACTATGTAATTCCGCTTGAAGATGTATTTTCGTTTGTAATGTGATTCCGCTTGAGTCATGTTCAAGCGGAATTAAGAAGTCTATATATAGGTGTAGGTTTGATTCATTTGAAACTTAATTAGGTTGAGTGTTTCCGATGGCGAAGCTCTGTCGAAGTGTCTACAGATTTGTATTTGTTACCAGATCAATAGAAAGACAGTTAAAAGTAATATTCTTGTTGAATTCAACTCAATATGTCTGTTTCCGCCTTTCATATTGAGTAGAACGTCTCTGAACGACTCATTTCGGGTCTGTACATGATCCTACAGTTCAACTATAAATGTTTAGAACTCTCTTATAGTATAATACGCATAATTTTCCACTTAAATCAAATATGCGTTTTTAGTCCGAATTTTCAACATTTCTTTTCTCTTAGGCATTATATCAAACACCTAATGAGCATGATTTCATATAATTCACAATCAAGTTATTGACTAACTATTTAGCCAAGATTTAAGCATCATGTCACATGTTCATGTCAAATTTTTATATCAAAAATTCTGGATTTTCTTCATGGAGCTCAAATACACTAGGTTAACAAAGATAATCCTTGTGTTTAGCATAATTCTACAAAACCCACTTGACACATGAGTGTATGATCATGAATTCACAACCATGAACATCAATTCAACAAATAAATGACTAGGGTTTACTCCTAGACATAGTTTCATCCCTAATTTCATCCAAACAACGAACATGCATGCTCAGATTCGAATCTCACAAGTTCATCTAAAATTTAAGATGGAGCCACATAGTAAAATTTCGCATACCTCATGATCCCTTTACTGAGGTGAGCACTAATCTATGCTTGGATTTCGATTCGGGCTTGATTTGCCCCTTCAATTTGATGAATTTCTTGAAGTTTAGGGTTGAGTTTTGAGAGCTCCTTGTGGCTCTGATGAAATCGCAGACATCAACACACGTATGTGTGTTTTGTGTTTTAATTTTTTTGATTTAATTAAACTTCATTACATTTGCCCATGTTTAGTCCCTCAACTTTACACAAGTTATTTAAAGGGTATTTTAACCATATTTGTTCTATTATGTCAAGACCCTAACTAACTAGGTTAATATTCCTAGTTACTTGGTGGGTCACGGGAGTTATAACCCGTTTTATTTTAAGTCCCATTAACTCGGGCTCTTATAAACTCAATTCCTTAAAACTTTGATTCGCTTGTATTTAATATTAGGATTTCTTATTTAAATCCAAATATTTACCGGGTTATTTTTACTACTAACGGTACTTTACACGTCTTTTAGTATTAACGGAGTTTGATTACCAAACCCGTTTTCGGGGTGTTACACTGGGGATGTTGCCAAACATCCCTACACTGGAATAATTGCATCCGTGAGGGTTTAAACATAATAACCTACCAAAACACATGCACACACCAATCCAATACAAAATAAACAATACAATACTCTACATCCTGCTTCCCAAGAGCGCTAAGTTTATAGGTCTTCAGCCAAACCATACCTGATGTGCTCAGGGTGGTTCAGTTGCCTGCTTGCCTCCCCACTTCTCTACATACAATTCCATCTAGTTTTGCGGGAGGTTCGCAGCTTCATGCCAGTTGGGGTCAAATTTGACTTCATTGCCCCACTCAGTCCCACTATCAGGTGGTTTTCCGTCTTCTAATCTCCTTCTCACATTCTCCTTTTTCACCTGATCTCCATTTCTCTCAACCTTAGACCTGTGACACTCAATACCATTCTTATCTAACCTGTCAGTGCTCATATGTGAAATACAGTTATTAGTAGCAACTGTATAACCCAATTCATCAACAATATCGTAAGTAATGGATTTTGAAAACACATCAAAGAATAACTTAGGATTCTTGTAACTCATCGTGACTAATCCCTTTCTGCAGTCGATTTGGGGATTAGTTGTATGCAAAACTGGACGACCCAAGACTACCTGCGGCTGTTCGTATGTCCTTGATGGTGCATAGTCTATCACCATTAAATCCACCAGGTAGTAGAATTCGCCAAGTTGGATTATCACGTCTTTCACAACCCCTCGGGGTTGTTTCCAACTTGTATCAGCAAACATCGCCATACTATCAACTGCGTGCAGAGGACCAAAGTCATACTGGTCATACATGCTACCTGGAAGCACACTCATCCCTGCTCCATAATCCAACAGTGCTTTGTGGATTCCGAATTTCCCAACACAGATTGGGATGGTTGGTTCACCTGAGCCACATCCATTTCTTTCCTCCCTCTTTTCAGTTACTCCTGCAATCACTTGAGAAGTAAAAGAGGTTAAAAATTGATCATTAAAATCATTTTTAGGAAAGATACTTACCCCAATGATTGGTACGTTCTTCACACTCTTGGGGTTGGTTTGAGTGTCACTCGGCAACTTCCTATTTTACTGCCTCAAAGTAGCTACCTCACTAGCTAACTGTCCTATCTGTGTTGTTAGCAATTGGATGGCCTTATCTCTAATCTCATCTTTTTGTCTTCTCGCATCATCCAAGTGGTTTCTCTTCTTCATCTCTTGTTGCATGGCCTTCAACATTTCCATGATCTCATTATGCCATTAGCATTACCCTGCAGGTAGTTTCTTCGATGTAACACATGTCCTAATTTAATATGATTTTACTACTAAATACACAATTAGTTTGCGTAAAATACAGGTTAACAAAAAATTTGTTAAGTTTGATATCCATACATGATTAGAGTATTTAGGATTAACATCCCTACTAGTTTAAAATGTACAATAAGTGGCATCAAGAGTTACATGATCGCATTTAGTTAAAACAAAATATATCATTCGCGGAAGCATCAAAAGTGTTGTGTTCGGTTCTTGACATTATGCTTGATCACCATCCGGGGTATCCCCAACATCACCTAACATCAAAACCAACATAAATGTTAGTTTTGATAACATATAAACATGTATATTTAAGTTCCAATATCAAACAAATGAAAACGAAAATTAATTTCCGGAGATAGGTCTCTCGCGCCACGCGGGAGACTCCTTAGGATCTTTCGCGGGCCGCAAGCGCCCCCGCGTGTCGCGCCAGGTTCAGCGCTCCCCGTCGCGTGCCGTGGGTGAGTCAATTTTCCAACAGGTCTGGTTTTGGGTCTGCATTTCCTGCCCAGCTCAAGTTTTGAACAAATTTTCAACTTCAAATTAGCATAACTTTTTATCTACAAGCCCGTTTTACGCGATTCTTTTTCCTACACGTTCGTAATTAAATTCTCCATCTCATGGAGTAAAATCCCGACATATAAATTCACAAAATTTTAGATATCAAGCTCTCGACTTGAAATTCAATTATGACACTTTTGACCCGTTTGTGATTTGATCAAACAAACTTGTTGGTTACCTTTAAAATGTCATGCATATCACGTTATATCAATTTACTAATATTCAAGGTTCAAATTACAGGTTCTTATGCAAATCTTAACCCGTTTTGCATATATACTCATTTTGACCCGTTAAGGGTATTTAGCACTTTCAAGCTTACATCACGCTTCTTTTTAGTTTACATCCTATCTCCATTTTTATACTTATTCCAAGGATTCAATTTATCAAAATGCTTATTTCTAAACAACTCTTAAAGGTTGTTTGCCCGATTTACTCCTCAAGGGTTTTTAATCAATTTTAGTCCTTCATTTTACGATGAAGGACTTTCGCTAGTATTTGATCAAAATATCACTTTTAGCTATAATTCTAAACATGCGTACCTGGCTCGGGTCATAGGATTGATCCGTTCAAATACCTTTCGCTATTAATTTCTAGTTAATAGCAACGCGAACCATGTGTTAATTCCTGTGATCACAAAACTCAACAAGGGATCATCAGATATTATTGACAAATGGTGTTAACAACACCATTTGACCCGTTTAGTCGAAATGACCAATTATCATTATGAGATGGTATTTAATTACCATTTCGCCCCCTTTAACCTATCCCGGTTTACTTTTTGAATATTTAATTACTATTTCACCTCTTTAACCTATCCCGGTTTACTTTTTGAATTCATCTTACTTAAAAATCATTTCTCGTTTTGTTTGACCCGTATGACTCATGCTAATTGTGTCCTTTCAAATCCCTTTATCTATTCGTTAATCCATGTCCGGATTACTATTTTACCGTTTTTACCGTTTTTACCGTTTTTACCATAATTTATGGTTTCTTACCATTCTCACCTGTTCCGACTCGCATTACATCGTGCCAGAATATCATGTTTCATTTACTTAATATACTTCATATTCAATACTCTCAATCAAGTATTTTGTAATACAAATAAAAGGCGTAAACTTCACTTACCTCGCATCCAAACTATGCTTTTCTTTTTCCTTATTGATTCGTTTGATACCTTGCCTTAATGATTTGGTAATTCATAGCAATGAAATTTCCGTAAGACAATTTACCCTGTGAGCATTGTACTTGACAAATACTTGTTAGTCGTTATTTTTCAAATGGTGTTGAAATCACCATTTTACCCATTTCGGCTTCTCATCATGTGATTATATTTTAAAAAAAATCATTTCTTTTGCGTTTGACCCAATATGGCTTATACTATATGATGTCGTTCGAACTTCGACTTTTATCCAACTATATGTGACCAAATCACCATTTTACGCTGATTGTTCGATTAGGCTTATCTTCCTAAGTAGCCATTCTAAAACTCTTTTGTATATGTCATTTCATGACGATTTACCATTTCGACTCCCTTATTACCATTAACATGGTTTTCATCATTTTATTCGTTCTGACGCATATCATTTCTCGTCGGGACTCATATTTCGGATACAATCCGTTATTATGTTTATATCCTCTAAAATGGATATATATATATATATATACTATGAATGGGTGTAAGTTTTTACTTACCTTTCATCCGATTTCGCTCTTTCTCCTCGTTTTCAAGCCGTTTGACCCACTTCTTTTCCCAAGCCGCCACCTAGCTCGTTAAGCGTCAAACTATCATCATCATTTACAAGGTGGTTAGATTAGTCTTTAACAATCACGACTATTCCACCTTACTTATTTCTATGTCCAAACTACTATTTGACTTTATCTTTTGTTAATTCAATTTATCAAAAGTTAACTACTTTTGATCACATGATTTACACAATTAAGTCTAGATTAACTTTATGCTTTGAACCCTTATCGGTTCATACTTCGCATAATTTGTCATATTATTCAAATATGCGTTTTACCCGAAATTTCAACATTTTAGCGTTCATTTAGGCATTTTATCAAACACTTAATGGGCATACTTTTACACATTTACAAACTAGTCCATGACTAGTTATTTTTACCAAGGTTAACATCAAAATTCAAACCTCCATGTCTAGTGTTCATGAGCTATACCTAGTACTAGTATCCTAACATCAATATTAATCAATTTAACACCCTAATTCAAGTGTTCATCTTCTTGTCATAAAACCCACTTTGCACACATATGGGTAATTATCAAATCCTTAGTTTTTAACACTAATTCATCAAATTCTCAACTAGGGTTTGTTTCTGAACATGAATTTCACCACAACTACGTTCATAGATTCATCATTCATTCCAGAATTTCGATTATGATTGTTTATCATAATTTCAAAGTATCACAAAATAACAAAATTCAACATACCTTGTGATCCCCATGACTAGGTGATCATTTTTATGTGTTCATGCATTGATTTGGGTCTTGATTTGAGCTTCAATTTGATCATTTAGTGTGAGTTAGGGTTTGCTCCATGGGAGCTCTCCTCCTGGTCAATTATACGCACACACTGTGTGTGTATATATATATTTTTTGTTTTGTTATTTATTTAGTTAACTTTCAAGTTAACCCATTTTGGCCCTTCATGTTTAGTTAGTTATTAAGTAGGCCACAACCTACTTATTTCTATCAATATTTCGCCTTGTTAACTGGGTTAAACATTCCTAGTTAACTTAGCGGGTTCGAGTAGATTATAACTCATTTTATTTTAAGTCTCGTTAACTCGGGCTTTTTATAAATTTTGTTTTCTCATAGCATTTATTTTTCCTTTTTAATTAATATTAGGATTATTTGTTTAAGTCCTAATATTCACCGGGTACATTTTCACCACTAACGGTATTTTAACCGTCATTAATATTAACGTGGTTTGGTTACCAAACCCGTTTTTTGGGGTGTTACATTTGATAACCAAAATTATTACCCCCTTGATAATTAGTCGGATTAAGGGGCTGGAAAGATTAGTTACTACCTTGAAAGCCTGGGTACCTATTCCCATTTCCCTGCAACATATTCACTTCATCATACACACGCACAATACTCGGACACTGATTGGCTATGTGCCCCAAATCTCCACAATGCCCACACATAGGCATCTGTCCTCCCATTTTCGGTGCGTTCTCCACTGCCCTTACCGTTGCATGTCGAGCTCTCCTCGAAGATTGAGCCTTTCGCTTTAAAATACTCACCATTTTATCTAAGTAATCCCAGTCTATATGGTCATAATTTGTACCGAACGTGCCATTTGATATGGAACTGAGATTACGGGCATCCTCCAGTGTCAACCCCACATGAAACGCATTAAGTAATTCCCACATTTGTACACCATGATGTGGGCAATTCTTCAACAACATCTTGAATCGGTTGAAGGCTTCATAAAATTACTCACCCAATATTGTTGGAAATTCCTAATGTCCCTACGAGCGCCACTGGTCCTCTGAGGAGTATAGAACTCATCCAAAAACAACTGCTACATGTCGGGCCATGTGAAGATAAACGCGGATGGTAAGGAGTGAAACCATTGATGTGCCTTCTCTTCAAGTGTGAATTGGAAGAGTACCAATTTCACATCATCGGGTGTAAAACCTTGACCCTCTATGGTGTTGCAGCAAGCATCATATGCGGCGATATGTAGATACGGTTATTCCGTGGCCAAACCGTGATACTTGGGCAAGCTTTGGATGGACTATGCTCTCACTTCAAATGAATGACCTCTTAGTTGAGGTATCACTACTAGTGATGGGTTGTTCGCGATAGCTGGTTTGAAATGACTTTCAACCCCCCACACCGGTCGACGATCATATCTTCTCGGTGTGCCCTCAGGTTGGTTGACCAACGGAACCATGTTTCTTGGAAGTGGCCTTTGTGGAACAGGTATTTGCTGTACTGGTGGTGGTATTGGAATGTTCACCAGTCTCGCATTACCTGGTTGCTGATTGACTGGGCAGGGTGGATAACCGTATTGTTGATACCCGACTGTACCCTGAGTTTCCCGTTCAGCAAACTTAAACCCTGTACTATTCCCTTTATAATTTCCCATATTCAACACTTGTCGATCACCTTGATTCCCCACATAACTGTCGAATTCTTCATATCCATCTCCAAATTCCCCAAAGTCATGCCTTTGATAAAAAATAGTAGTTCTGACTGAGAACTGTTGCTGTTGAGGCGCTTGATACTGTGAAGGCTGGTTTTGTAGGGAAGACATGGTTGACGAGTTAATAGGTTGACTTTGGTTAGGTGGGATGATGTTCTCATCGGATACTATACTTACATACGGAGAATAGTACTGAGGAGTAGATGTTTGGGTGAAAGGTGGATGTTGAGAAGATGATAATTGGTTTGGCAATGGTGGTGGTAGGTTATCTAAGTTAGGGAACGGTGGCAGTGGAATTGGTGGCATTTGAGTAGTAATGGTTTGGGTGGATTGATGTAGTGGTTCGGATGGTCTGGTGGTGTTAGGTGATGGTTGAGTAGGAGTTGGTAAGAATTGAGCTTGTGAAATGGTTTGCTTATCTGGATTTGTAAGTCCCAAAACTACCAATCGGGTATCAAAATCACAATCAAAAGTGCCGAATACTAATGAAGTGATGAAGAACAAGAACAATCAATTGATTGAATAACCAAAGTGCACACGGTTTCTAGGAACCGTCTGGTACACAGAAAACGAAACAATCAAGAAGAACAACAAACTGAACAGCAACCTCTAAAAGTCTTAGGTTCACCCTATTTATAGTTACATAGGGTAACCTAATTACAAGTTTGGCCAGGCCCACATGCACATTACTAACCAAACAGGCCCAAATCCCTTAATTAGCCTGCATGGCTTATTCCATTACTATCTAACCCCCTTCAAGGCTAAGCCCAATAGCCTATAATTGTGTTTCATAAAGATAAGCGTAAATCTACACAATTATATGGCCTTACAATATCCCCTAGGTTTATGATGTCTTTATCAAACAGCTGTCTTCATCATGTTTCTGTGGGAAGATACTTCATCTTTTTATCTTCAAACATGGGCTCTTTGTTCTTGTTAATCACGATCAGCTTTGCTTGAAAATCTTGTTGAAAAGAATGTGAGAGGAGGATTCTAAGCAACTCTTTTCTTTGTCAATGTCTTCTCTTTCAAGCATGTTCACATGTACTTCTTCAAATGTACTATCACTGTCAGATGATGACTCGTATCTGGTTCTTCTGACTCAGGCACATCTTGTTGTTGTGATGCTTCATGCTTTATTAGCAGCCAACAGCATCTCAATCTTCAACAACCCCTGTTTCTTGATTTGAATCAAATTCTGCACATGCTCAGAAATTCATAAGCAACAATTCTGTGCAACAGAGGGAAATACCACATGAACACTTGGTACATCCAAGCTTTTGTACCCGGATTTCACAATTCAAATTTCTTTCAACTTATGATAATCAATAAAATCTTCAAGAATGGTTAGAATTTTAATAAAACAAATAAACACTCTATTTTTTATTTTTTTTATTTTATAAGAATAAAACACTATTTTTGGATTTTTAATTTTTTAAAATTTGAAACACAAAGAAACTAATATACAGGGGCAGATGTATGTAGTAACAAGGGGTAGCCTCCGCTACCGCTTGGTCGGAAATTTTTTGACGTTTTTAGTGTAAATTTTGGAAAATTTTGACCTTTTTTCGATTTCATTACCGCTTATTTATAAAACGTTACCGCTTGGTCGGAATCCTAGATCCGCCACTGCTAATATACAATTACAATTTGCAATGGGATCAAATCACAGTGTTTCAGGCCAGACTACACTTATCAACACTAATTTACTTTGGATAATCCGAGCGATTGCAAGTCTGTTTGTCCACTTAAACTTATCTCCTTAGGCCTTTTTCATATAGCGTTCTGCAACTGATTTATCATGTTTTTCAATTTAATTTATATGATCACTCAATTCAATCACAATCAAATCCTAGAATTTTGATCAGAACACGCTATCATACATGCAGTTTCCCTACCACATATTTCACAAGCCCGTTTTAGGATTCTGATACCTTGACTGGGACTAGATTGAGAAAAGAACACAATAGATCATTTGCAGAGATGGATATAATATACAGATCAAATGAGTTTTCTCAGTTTGATGTAGGTTTTTCGGGTTTCTTTTGGGCACTAGAGGGCCTCTTTCGGGTGTAATTGATCTATAGAGCGACAACGTGCAGCTAGGTCTTTGCTCACGTAAAACAGAAGCCGATGTTCCCAAGCACCTCCAGGTATTTGCTCACGCAAAACAAAGGAGATACACGAGTTGGTCAGAAAAGATTTCAGAACTAGAACGAAATTGTGTGTATCGGGACGTCACACACGCATTCAAATAGCCATGTCCTAATTCCAAGTGACGTTCTTTCCTGAGGTTATAGAATAAAGTTAGTGTTCTGCACAGAACCAGTCAAAGAATCCAGCCATCAGGATAAAGCCTACCAGCATATCGCTCTAGAGTCAGACCATTTCAATATTGGTCTTACATGAGTCAGCCTTAATCCACATAATGAAATTATTTCATTTCCCATATATGCAACAAAATATTTTTGATTTTTCTGTTTTTCGAATGTTTTTGTATTTTCTCATTTTTTTCATTTTTTTAAATATATTTATAGACAAATAACTCTAGATATCCCCCTAAATTTGTGCATAAATTTTATGCGCAAATTTACCTAACAACGAGAACGTATGTACAACGAGAAACACACAAGAAAATGAAATTGTTTTTGTTGTTTTTGTTTAACCGTTCCATCATTAGACTGATCAATATCAAAATTAGAACATGAAATTGAAATTCTGTACCTTTTCATTGATCTTGTCTTACCACTCTTATCTCCTTCAAACGAAACATATCAACTGTAAAGAATTAAAACTTTTTGCAACAGTGAAATGTTACACGTTATGCCTCTAGAACAACCGTTATCAACATCCAAGGATTGTCAACAGCTCCTCCTTGGTTGTCCCTGAAAAGTAAGGAGATTAGTAAGACATTGGTACCCAGGCCATCGTGGTCCTGGGTATTCCTGAAGCATCAATGTAAGATACTTCTCGAAAGCACATGCCCCCTTTTGATTCAAGGATTGGTGATGTCGCTGCTTTGTGTTTTGCCCTCCAAACTTGTTTAGGCTTTTCTAATTTCTTAGGTGCCTTGGGCAAAACAATTTTCTTTTCAACCTTCTTGTTTTTCAAAACTTGTTTTGGTTTCAAAGCTTGTTTCCTTTTGCTTTTGCAGCATTCCAATCCCCATCAGATGGTTTAACCTGGGGATGATTATTCATCATTGCCTTAGGCTTTTCAACCTTCATTGGCTTAGAATAAGATCTGTCCCTTGGTGTAACCCTCTGATGCGGTGTATAGTATGGCACATAGGGACGATATGAGCAATTCCTTGCAATATGACCTGGTATGCCGCAGTTGTAGCAAGTTTGCTTCTTTACGTAAGGAGCATATCCTGATCCATTAGACCCAACTGATGATGGATTTGAGTTATAAGATTTGTTGGATGATTTGTTTGCAAACCGTTCAGACTTTCTCCCCTGCTTCTTATGTCCCTTTTTACAACAACTAGAACATTCACTGTTAGGTTTAGTATTTCATTTCTATCTGTTTGCTTTGGAGGCACATATTTGTTTGACGAGCCTCTCAAAGCTGGCTCAGAAACACCCTTTCTCACGTAAGGGGGAGCATCAACAGACAAATTTGATGTTTTAGAACAAACATCGTCAGCCTTTTGGCAAACAATATCATCCCCCTCAACCCAATGCTCTACTTTTTCCTCATCTGCACATGAAGTAGAAGCATCAGTAACATTCACACAATTTAAATAAGGGACTGGCCTTGTTGTTTCAATTTCAGATGTTGTAGGCTCAGTCACTGTTTCACTGCTTAATTCAGCTGAACCACTTGAGTTACATTCCTTTTGTAGTGGCTCCACTGAATCTTCTTCTGCTGAGTCAGCTACTCTAGAAGATTCACAAGATTCAACTGATTCCAATTTCTCATAATCAGTTGCTTCAGGTGATTCACATTTGGAATCAGATGGAGCAACTTTCTCAGTTGGTGTATTTGTCGATTCTTCATTTTTCTCAAAACTCAATGTCTTTGTTTGCTTAGAGACATCATTTGATGTACAAAGACAGGTGCAGATGCTGGTTCAGTTGTCTTTGTTTCATCTCTTTTAGGTTTTGAGATTTTAACTTTTGTTGATTTTACCGGCTCAACCTTGATGTCATTGGGTTTTCCATGCTCCATTTTAGGCAGATTATCTATCTCCTCTTCAGTCATGGGAAGTGAGGTGTAATTGTGATTGTATGGTGGAGGTATGCATACAAATCCTAATCCTTTGTTCCTCACTTCCTTTTTGCTATATTTCAACTGTTGATTAATCATTTCATCAACTTTCTCACTAGACATGTCAATTTTTTTAAAATTAAACTCTGTGTTTTCAAAAGTTGATTTTAAATCATTAAGTTCAACAGTTAATTTTTCAGATAATTCTTTGAAGTGGAGATATCTACAATTTGCTTCACTCAGATCGTTATGCAACTTACGGATATCAAGCTTTTGTGCCTCCACCATATCCTTGTACCCGTTCAGTTTCTTTTTAATTTCATAACTATTAGATCTTGTATATTGAAGTTGCATAACGAGCGAGTCTGCCTGCTCTTTGAACCCTTTAACCTTTTCCCTACATTTAGGAGTATAACAGATATCGTCTACATATACCTCTTTGATTGTGGGAATGAAGTCTTGAATTTGAATACCTGTACAGCAACCTGATTCTGAATTTTGTGATGAATTAGCAGAAGTAGATGAGCAAACTGCAGCAGGGTAGGAGTAGGAGTGGGTGAGCAAACTGAATCAGATGTGTTGCCTTGAGTAGACTGCTTGTCAGCATTGTCAAATGATTTGACGAGTGAGATCAGCTCATCCGATTTCATTTTGTAACAGCAGCAGTCGGTTGTCAATATTATCTGATTAACATTGCTAAACCAACTACAGTTTACCTGATCTGGAATCCTTTTTATAGCATCCAGAAGCTTTATGTTGCTCGTGTGAGTAGACACCACCATCTCTGCCTTCCCCATTTCAGAGAGCAGTTCAGCAAACCGGCCTGTAATTGCTTCTATAGATTCACCATATGAGTATCTGAATCCTTGGAGTTCCTGCTCAAGCACCTCTCTTAGAAGACATTTCTAAGATGTGATCCCCCAAAAATGTGATCCCCCGAATATGTGATCCCCCAAAATGTGTGTTTTTAATTATTCCCTCAACACTAGCCCAAAGCGAGAACTCGTGTACTCGTAAGCCCTTTGTCACACGCACGAACCAGCTTTTCTATACCGCTCCTCCAAACTTATCAAAACTTATCACCAAACAATAACGAAACCCCTTTTTTATTATATTTTAATTAATAAACCTCTTTCCTTTTTTTTAATTTTAATAAATATCTTTTGAACTTTTAATATTTTAATAATTTTTAAGATATAGTTAATATATAATTTATTTTTTTAACTTTTTTTTTGAACAACAACAACGAAACTTTATTCAACCAAAAACAAAAGATACGACACATAGCAAGATGCTATACATCGAATCTTTAGGTCAAGAGTACAATCATGATAACATTACATCTAGATAAAATTCGAGTCTATAACTATCGGTCTCTAGAATACATTGTTCCAAAATGAGAAACTCCGCCATTCGTTCCACGTTACTCCAGTATGCCTTGATCTTAACATTATCCAGTCAAACGATTCTTCTTTTATTTGTTCCACCAGCATGCCCGGATTTGTGAGTATATCGTCGAAGACTTTTTTGTTCCTGTTTTTCCATAAGTACCATGCAGCTAGGATGTGAATTGCATAAATTATTTTTACCTTCTTTCTGGGCCATTCCGATTTCTCTTAGATCCTTATTTTCATGTTCCCGTTGTGATCCCTAATGGGTATTTTCATCCATGTTCAAAGTTGTAACCATACTTCCTTTGCTATCGGGCATTGTATCATGATGTGGTTGGCCATTCTGATTTCTCTTGGATCATTTTTTTAACTAGAAAACAAAAATTAATATTAATTAATATTATTAATAAAAAGATATATTATATCACTATTACTTCCCTAATGATTGATAAATGATTATGTTATGATTTTTATTATAATAATTAAAAGGAAAAATTACACTTTTCGTCCTTTATGTTTGTATCGAATTGCAATGGATACCCTTTAACTTCAATAATTACAGTCACAATCCTTTATTTGGAAAAGTCATTACACTGTACGTCCTTTAGCCCTAACCTGGTTTAAATTTTCAGTTAAGTATGACATGTGCCTTGCACATGAGGGCATTTATGTCTTTTTACCTCAATATATTTATCTATTTATATATAATAATCCATAAAACTCATGTCTCTCTTCTTTCTCTGTCTCTCTCTATACATCCATTATCAGTTCTTCACCATTACATTAACTAACATCATAACCATCAGCATTCATCATCGATTCACCATTAACCATCATAACCACAACCATCAAACATCATCAGCATCAGACCGAAACACCACCACCAGACCGCAATTTTTCCAATTTTTCTCCCGATTCAAACCACTTTCCCAATTTTTCTCCCGATTCACAACTACATTTCAAATCCCTTCAAACAATCACTCAATCAACAACCAATCAACCCACAAATCTACCAAATTCAACCCATCAACCAATAATGTCATGTTCATCATCATCGGCATCTGAAGAAGATGAAGATTTCGATTCCTACCGGAAAGGAGGCTAGCTGCAAAAGAGGACGATCTTGAAACAGTTGAAGAACGGGTACCTCATTTTTCTTCGAGTGATGACGATTTAACTGATTAAAACAGTCAGTTTGCAGAAACAGATAACTCTTCGATAACAGCAGCAGCAGCAAGATCTTCATCGGAACGATCAACGGCGATAACAGATAACTCTTCGATTTAATGGCGAGGAATCTGGTGTGGGGTTCAGAAGAGAAAGAAAGACAGGGTACGGGGTGGGTGGAGCTGGTGGTTAGTTAGAGGTGGTGGAGTGGTGGCGGTAGAGGGGTAAGAACCCTAATTTAAGTTGCAGACAAATTAAGGGGTGGGTAGAGCTGATGGTCAGTTTATGTTTTAATTGTGATTTGTTTTATTGTTTAAATCTGTTTTAGATAAATAAAGGAGTAAAATTACAAATCTACCCTCATATACAATGCACATGCCATAATTAACCTGAAAATTTAACATTGTTAGTGCTAAAGGACGTAGGGTGTAACGAGTTTTCCAAATAAAGGACTGTGGCTGTAATTATTAAAGTTAAAGGTCATCCACTGCAATTGGATACAAACATAAAGGACGAAAAGTGTAATTTATCCTAATTAAAATAAACCTAAATTTCATATCACGTATCACGATCATAAATATCTGTTGTACTTTCCTTCTTCGTTGAAACCGAATAACCAAACCCTAAAATCAAAACGTTCAGCCGTCGTCTTTCCTCCCTTTTCCGACTGCAACAGTGTCACAACAAATATATATATGTTTCTTCTTCGTTATAAAATACCGTACACCGAAGGCAGATGATGACGGAGATTACGGAGGTGACGGAGAGGATGATGATGATGATGAGTGGTTACGTTGAAGAAGATGTGGAGTCGACGTGTAGATCGGAGACGGTGCGATGTTGTTGCCGGAGATGGTGGTGTCGGTTATGGTGGTTGTCGGAAGAGATGGCCGGTGGAGGAGTGGAGGAGGGATAACGGTGATCGGTGTTGACAAACGGAAGAGAACGGTAAACAACTGATGGTGAACGGAGAAGACGACAGAGTGAAGATGATGAACGCCGGAGGTGTGCAGTGGTGTCGTGATCAGAATGAGTGTGCGACTGGTGTGGTGTGCGATTGAATGTTAGGTACGACTGAGCAGTGGTGAACTGTGATGGTCCGATGCACGGTGGTCGGAAGAAGAATGGAGATGATGATGGTGATAAACGGAGAGGATGATGATTCGAGATGGTGGTTAAACACAGTGGGTGGTGTACGGTTCCGGTGTGCGGTTCCGATGGCGATGGTGAATGGGGTGAAGGACGATGAAGATGATGTTTGAAGGGATAACGGGTGAAGAATATGGTGGCCGATGGAAGATGGTGACCAGTGAAATCGCAGGTGAACGGAAGACGAATTAAATTGAGGTCTTAAATCAACGCACTTCCACTCTTGAATGGTCGCACAGTGGATGTATGTCGCACACTTTGACTTGTATTTGAATAATGAAGAAGATGTTGACTGTTTGTTGATTGCACAATTTAATTGCAGAATCTGTTAGTGGTCGCACACTTAGTAGATCACCAACTCCAATCTCGTAAATCAAGGAACCAAATCAAAAGTTAATATTTTTTTTAAATCTTTCCACTAATGAACTCCTAGAAATCAGCAAACACTTTGATTTTTCCAAATACAATAATTTTAACTGTTCTTCGTATCTTCAAGTCTGTTCTTCGTGTTCTTCGAATCTACAAACCGTTTTCTTGTTCCTCGAATGATATCCAACGAACCGAGCCTACGAAAGACTTCTTAGGCTCTGATACCAATTGTAAGTCCCAAAACTACCAATCGAGTATCAAAATCACAATCAAAAGTGCCGAATACTAATGAAAGTGATGAAGAACAAGAACAATCAATCGATTGAATAACCAAAGTGCACACGGTTTCTAGGAACCGTCTGGTACACAAAAAACGAAACAATCAAGAAGAACAACAAATTGAACAGCAACCTCTAAAAGTCTTAGGTTCACCTTATTTATAGTCACATAGGGTGACCTAATTATAAGTTGGGCCAGGCCCACATGCACATTACTAACCAAACAGGCCCAAATCCCTTAATTAGCCCACGTGGCTTATTCCATTACTATCTAACCCCCTTCAAGGCTAAGCCCAATAGCCTATAATTGTGTTTGATAAAGATAAGCGTAAATCTACACAATTATATGGCCTTACAGGATTCTCTAAGTTCTCCATTGGGTTAGATGTAGGTGTTGGAGATTGCAGGATTTTGTTTTCTCGATGCAATACTCGGGTATGCCGAATTGCCTCTCGATTTCTGGATCAAATATGAGTGGTGAAGACTTTCCGGACTTCCTAGTATGATGCTTACACGTACACAATCACCTGCACAAACACAGACAAGAACCCACACGTAATTCTGAACAAAAAGAAATAAACACTATTTTTGGATTTTTAACTATTTTTCTAAAACACTTAAAACTGCGCACGACTCACTGGAAACGACGCCATTTTGATGACTGTCGTAAGGGTCATGCAAAAACCTAATTAAACTAGATAGCTAGAGTAAGTAGGGTATCGAATCCAGAGGAGTCTGGTGGAAAGTGTTACGAATTAAGCACTAAGAATCGAATTGCAAAAATGTAAAATCTTGTTGTTTGAGAGTTTGATTAAACTAATAAATACTGAACAAGTTTGTAAACAGTTGGGGAAAACAATGGTTCCTCCAGATTTTAGATTCAAAGTAACTTCAATTATGTGTTTAGTTGCAACAATCACATAGACATGATTGTGTAATTCAATTAACAAAAGTTGTGATTACCTAAAGTCTACTTACTTCGACTGCAAAACAACGGAAGGTTATCATATAAATAATCAATTGAAATTTACCAACCCTAATCCCTATCAAATATATCCCAATTACTAGAACTATCGGGAATTGAATGAATTGGAGCTAAAGTTTAAATAAAATCAACCGGTTACAACTAGTCAATCAAATCAAAAGTTAAAAAGCATCGAATGCTTAGATTACCAAGTTCACAAACAATAAAAACACATAAAATCCGTTCACTTACAAGAATCCTCCATCCGGAGGAAACCACTAAAGGATTGGCCGCTCATCTCGGTTGATTGATCTTTAAAAGCGTGAACAACAGTTGAAATCATCTTCAATCCTGTGGATTAGATGCGAGGAATGATGATTAAAGGTGAAAAGATGCCTCAAAAATGTCTCCTTGACCTACTAAAATTATATGGTGGCTGGGTAATCTCATTAAGGTTGGTAAAAACCTTTTAAAACCCTAAAAAATCAAACATACACGTCCTTGTTGTTCCCGTCGTAGCCTACGGTCCCTGGCCGTAGGCTACGGTTCATTATTTCTGTTTTTTCACTCGCCTAGCCATAGGCTACGCCCTTCGACCCGTAGACTTCGCCCTTCAACCCGTAGGCTACGCCATAGAACCTCTGATGCCTTGTAACTTGACCGTAGGCTACGCCAAGACCCCCGTAGCCTACGGCTGGTTTTGGCTCTCCAATTTCTTCACTTGTTTAACTTTCACAAAATGACTATGAGGCCCCTGGACTTTATTCTATCGTGTTTCCCTTGCTTCCACGCCATCTTCAAGCCCGAAACAAGTCCTGATCCACGTATTTTACCTTGATTATCATCCTCGGGTGTTCCGCTTCGTCTCTGAGCACTCTAACTTCCCCGATTTGAGCGATTAACCTGTAAAACCACAATTTCTCATAGTTATCACATTCAAAACACATAATCCCCTAAACTGCAATAAAAACACATAATATAAACACATTTACGCTCGGGTTTCACCCTCTCCATCATCTATTTACGTCTTTGATAGTGTCACTTTAACTTCTTGAATCATCAAAATGGTACAAAACGTAGACCATATTTTTGTCTTAAAGAACTAAAGTTTCAATACTTTTATTTCCACAAAAAATAAATTCAGGAACGTGAAAAAAAAAATAAATAAAAGGTGGACTAGGTTTATACTTTCATAGTTTTTTTTTACAATTCACAGAACTAAAACAGTTTTTTGGTTTAGATATAAAACTTGTCCAAAGACTCGTGCCTGATAAATGAACATATTTGTTTTTTTTAATAGGGTAAATTACACTTTTCTTCCTTCATGTTGTACCAGATTGTAACGGATAGCCTTTAACTTCAATAATTACAATCACAATCTTTTATTTGGAAAACTCGTTATATCTTTCGTCGTTTAGCACTAACAAGGTAAAAAAAATTTAGTTAAGTCTATTTATATAAGGGCACTTTGGTCTTTTTACCTATCTAATTAAAATATTTTATAAATAAAACAAATCAAACAAACGTACATACATTTTCTCTTCCAATTCATTAATTCTATTTTCCAGCATCTAAATCTAGCATAAAAAATCAATTTCTACAACTTTCTACATAGGAATTAGGATCTCAAATTGCATTGATTCGTGGTCCTACCATACCTTTCTTACTCTGAAATCGCATAATACAGTCAAAAATAAAAAAATTTGCGTACATTTAAATCTTGCAATTCACTAATCCTAATTTCCAGCATCTAAATCCATCAAAACACATCCATTTCCGCATAGCATCTAAATTCAATTTCTACAACTTTCTACATAGCATCAATTTGTGGTCCTACCATAACTTTTCCACAAACTCACAAAATACAGCCAAAACTCAACAATTATGCATACATTTCAGTCTTTCAATTCACTAAATCTACTCTCCAGCATCTAAATCCAGCTAAACAAATCAATTTTCCACATAACATCTCAGTTCAAAACCCAAAAAAACACATAAAAACAGCTAAGGGTGGTGTTTGCTGAGGATGTGTGAGAGAGGGGGGAAGGGAGTGGGGGATTTGTTATAAAGAGGGAGAAATGGTGCTTGCTGGACATGGTGGTGGTGGCGGCGGCTGGGATATGGTGGTGGTGGTTGTGGAGGTTGGTTGAAGAGAAAGAGGAAGAAAGAGATGGCTGAGAGAAAGAGGGCGACGGTTGTGGTAGTGGGACTTGGTGGACAGATTTGATGGTCGTGGTCGCTGGGATAAGGTGGTGGTGGTGGGTCTTGGATAGCATGTTTGAAGTTTGAAGTTTAGAACTCTAATTTAGGATGAAGGATGAAAGAGGGGTTTATAAGGTGGGTAGAATCAGGAGTGAAAGGACATAAATGTCATCACGTGCTAAGCACATGATCAGAGTTAACTGAAATTTCTAACCTGGTTTGGGGTAAAGGACGAAACATGCAACGGGTTTTTCCAAATAAATAATTGTGATTTTAATTATTGAAGTTAAAGGCTATCTATTGCAATCCGGTACAATCATAAATGACGAAAAGTGTAATTTACCCTTTTTAATATAAAGTGAAATGAACACGTGCCTGATAAATGTGCGTGATACATGAACATGTTACCCTCTCTCTTGTACACAATATATATTTTTTTAATGGTTGTTTTTATATATTCGCCAAAATGCACTTTACATCAATATCGCAGGTAAGCGAGCAACAAGCTGCGCTGCTACCCCTTTCTGGATAGCAAACCCTAGCCTATTAAAAACAAACCCCGGCCCCCCTGTTGATGGGCCACTGCTGTGGACAACCTGTTGGACCCTAGTCAGCAAACGGATAGCTTCTGGAGCCAGGGATCCAAAGTTGTCGAAGGCGAAGGGGACAAATGCATGTTGGTTATCAGCACATGCTTTAGCGTGTTTGTCCACCTTTTTAGATTCTGCTTTCTTTACCTCTTGTCCTGCTACAAACCCATTTTCCCTTAACCCAGCTAAAGGAGAGACTCCTGTGAGATCTACACAAGCATGTTTCCCTCCCGCCCAGCCAAAGACGAGCAGGTCCGCTGGTCTCAATGTAGATCTCCCTTCCATGGGGTCTGTAAGGAAATTCACAGGGGCCTCCTTCTTGGCAGAAATCCCCGCTCTCCTCAAGATGTCCCCCAAAACGTCCCTCACCCAGTCATGCCGGTATTTGAAACCAGTGAGCTCCTTGCAATGAACAGCATGCTCCCCGTATTTATCCATGCAGGCTTTACGACAGATTGGGCAGGTTTCGTCTTCTGGATACATAGGGATCATCAGCCGGTATTTGAGGATAGCCCTGTACTCAACAGCCGACATGCATTGCCCCAGCCCCTCGATCGGGATAACCGTCAAAAAGTCTTGCACATGGGGGCCTTTCAAGCACTCAATCACCGCCTTCTGGCGGGGAGACAAATCAAGTGTTTCTCCCAGATTCCGAGCGATTTTCTCAAATAGAGCATTCGCCAAAGTTTTTTGTGGCTTTGGGGGGGCGGTGTCCATATTAGAGAAACCACTAATGTCAAAGTCTGGAAGAGAGACACTTAAATACTCGAGGGCCTGTTGGTAGTCTACGTCAAGCTTATCAACCCCACTGTTCCGAAGGATGTGGTCTTGCAATACACACGACTGAGCTCTAGACGCCATAAAAGCATAAACTCCAACATCCCGAGCTGAGAGGAGGCCCAAACCACCCAGGCGCATCGGCAAAGATGCCAAACGCCACTGAAGTTCACCAAAGTAGGGCACCCCACAAACAACAATGTCTTCAATAGCCTTTCGGAGACCATCGTCAAAACAGGATACCGCATTTGCCATCAAGTGAGGTTGGCAGGTCCGCAGCCCAAACAGTAACTTAGCTACCCCCATGCATGACCTTAAAAGAAGAAGCTCGCACTGGGGGTCCTGTAAGCAGGGCAAGAGTTTCATAAGGTTAACCGCTGTCGATGCCCGCCGCCCTGCTAATTCCCCAATAAAAGCAGATTCTCGGCTAACCGCCCCCCCAAGGAGCTTAACCCCCCTCACAGGTCTACCTATCCCTCTCGGGAAAAGGTCGTCCTGCACCTTGAGACCGTCACAAGATGGCCACTACACTTCCGTTTTCTTAATATTGAGATGGAGCCCTATGGATGGTCCCTCCGTGTTGATGATGTCCAAGGCTTTAGCAACTTCCATTGCATTACCTATGATCGTACCATCATCCAAATACCAAGCATGAAAGGGGAGGTTACAGTGCTCCTGTACACGGAGAATAAGGGGATGTAAGGCTAGGGCAAAGAGGAGGGGCCCCAAGGGATCTCCCTGTTGCACTCCAGTGGTGGCCCCGATACACTCGCTGCCAACATACAACCCAGTGGGTTGGGCGTACAGGAACTGGACCCACCGATAGATAGATGGGCAACGTTGGTGGACCTGCTGGAGGAACGCTGAACGGTCAACCATGTTGAAAGCATTGGTGAAGTCTACCGTAAGTAAGGCCATGGACCCATCTTCATGAAAGGAGTTAAGGAACCTGTTGGCACTATGAAGCACCGCCTCCGCCCCATTTGGTGTACCAACCCCAAATTGAAAATCCCCCAAATACTGGGCCATGTCCTTCCCAACCTTCTTCATAGCCACCTTAGAGACCAACCTACGCCAGATGCCACCCACTGCGATAGGTCTAATACCATTATCAGGTTTCAATAAGGGGGTGAGGGGGGCTGAGGCCACAAACTCTGCCAACTCTTTAGGGCAAAGCCCTTCAAGCCATAGGTTGACGACTCCAGTAATAGCTGTGAGCAGACCCGAGGAACTTACCGACCCCACGCAACCAATAGCGTCCAACAAGTGTTGGGCCCGCATCCCATCTCTGCCACAAGATGTCCCTCTAGGGAAGGATTGGATACATTTAAGCACGCAATCCTCTGCTGTAATAATAGTGGGTTGGACAATGGGGTTGGAAGGCAGTGATGGGGGTGGCATCACCGGGTGTTTATCAATAAGAGCTTTCATGGTTGATTCTCCAAAGGGGGCAACCCCAATAGAACATAAAACTTTGACCGCCGCCGTAAAATGCCCATCCCTGACCTTCCGCAGGCATTGCTTGATATTGGGATCATTTTTATTGTCTTCGCCCTCTCCGGAAACCCTCCTAGGCACCTCAGAGTCCCCCTCACAGCTCAAGAGAGAAGAAACCAGATCTGGAAAACCAGACCCATCTTTCCACAATGCAAGCGCCTGCAAGATGCTGTTGCACTGCAGGGATTTTTGATTTCCTGATCTCCGCTCTTGCCTGGAAGAAGGCCTGACAACCCTCAGTGTACAACCCGGCAACAAAAGCAACTGAACCCAATTTTCAACCGAGCCTGGAGACGCCACCACTTTACGTAAGGCACTCATTAAAACCTGAGCGAACGCCATTCGACAACTTGGGGGGATGCATTTGACGGTTTGAAAACGGAGTGAAAAAACACGCTCGAGAAGGGCAACATCGGTTACCACCCCTTCCGGGGAGAGTGTTTGAGGGTCGGCAACCACTTGGCATGGCTTCCTAATCCTAACAATGAAATCGTCCACGTCTCCCGAGATTTGAGTAAAAGACACCATCTCATCACCGTGTTTGCACCCCCTACTAAGGGCATGCAAAACCATGCACTTCCCACATAACCATTTGTTTCCTGCCCTTAGGACTTCCCCCACATCCAGAAAAAGGTCCAAATCCTTAGCGATAGCCTCCTTCACATAGGTCTTCCTGTTTTCAGTCTTAAGGTGGGTGCTTTGTATGTGTTCAAGAAGGCGAAAAAACCCACTAGACCCCGGTTTACCATCCTTGCATTCGTGGAAATGCTTTAGGGGGCAAGATCTTAACCCACTATCACATGCTGACGCCAGCCCAACAGCCTTGGCGTTTCTACCTCTACACGCGTGGGCCATGCACAAAATCAAACGCAAACAGAAAAGTAACACAATAAACCGCTAACTCGAGGGGGGTTAGTGGTAAAAGAAAAAGAAACAGAGGGAGCAAAAGAAACGACACTCTATACGCCGGGGGAGGGTAGCAACCCCAAATTGCTCACCTTCAAGAGCACCCCTACACAAACGTGTCACCCCATAACCAAATCAAAAAGGTATAATCTCTGCACAAACGTGGCACAACCTCTTCCGAATTCGTGCGGCCTGGAGGATTTCAAACGAAGTGGTGGATAATTATTAATAATTATTATTAAATATTATTATTATTAATATAATTTTGATTAATCCTTAAACGACAAAACATGAAACGACAAATTCAAATGTCGTATCAGTCTTCTTCGAGAATCAAGCTCCTGAAACCCTAATATTACTTCCAGCCGCCAAGGATGATGATGAACGATGAGCGATAAGAACAACGGTGAATGACCAGGATACCGGTGAAGAATGAAGGATGGTGACGGTGACACTGTTACGCTGCGGAGGAGTTTGACCGGTGATAAAGGTGATGATATTTTAAAAGATATGCAAGATGATGGATCTCAGAAACTGATGACGGTGTTGCAGGTTTTGAAGATGAATGATGACGAAGAAGACAGGAGGTTGAAGGTGACCGGTGCCGATGGTGTTAACGGAACGGAATGGTGGTTCGCCGATGATGAAGATGAGCGTCGGTGTTAATGGTGATCGTGAAAAGGACGCCGTTGATGCAGATGATGATTGGTGTACGGTGGCGGTGCTCCGATGAAAGATGAAGGAGTGTGCGATGGGTGTCGGAAGAGATGACGGATGGATTCGGAGACGGTGATGGTGGTACGCGGCGGAGGAGGTTGACGGCGGAGAAGATGACGGAGAAGACGGTGATGATGACAATGAAGATGGAGGTTATGTATTTCGGATGGAGGATAACTTGTGTCTCGGATCGATGATGATGAACTCGGATCGGTTTCGGATGGTTGTTCAAATAAATGATTGTTTGTGTGATAAGATTAAAAAGTAATACCTACACGTGCAATTTTAACGCAAGTATAACGAAATTTGTAGTTTTCTTTAAAGCTTTAAACCAAAGGACCATCCCAAAATTATCAAATGCGTATCATTATTTTATTTAGTAAATATAGCTTCTTAGGTCACATCATGTAGACTTTTATGTAATTAGAGCATTCACCTAGCAGTGGTTTCTTCTCATCTAGATCCTAGCTGGTCTAGCCATCAGGTAAACGAGAGAGGTTAGTGGGAGAGGAGAGAGAGAGTGAGTGAGTAAGTCAGAAGTTCAAGCGAGTTGTAAGAGCACCCACATCGCTGGACTAATCGGATGAACCCACCTTAGCATCACCTTTGGGCAAACCCACCTCAACATCCAAATTGTCGATTTGTCGGACTATCCCGGACAAACCCACCTATCCCCTCACATCTCGCCCGAATTTCCTAACGTCCCTCACTTTCTCATGTCCTCTCACTAATCTCTCTTCCACATGGAGACCGGCTCGGATCTGGA